>VZRS01013412.1:0-10246 GCA_013398055.1 Ifrita kowaldi
GACTCAAACACACGACCTGACCAAAAGCAAAGAACCAGGGTGCTTCCAAGCCCTGTTCAACCTGGCCTGGGACACTTCCAGGGATCCAGGGGCAGCCACAGCTGCTCTGGGCACCCTGTGCCAGGGCCTCCCCACCCTCACAGGGAACAATTCCTTCCCAATATCCCATCCATCCCTGCCCTCTGGCAGTGGGAAGCCATTCCCTGGGTCCTGTTCCTCTATCCCTTGTCCCCAGTCCCTCTGCAGCTCTCCTGGAGCTCCTTTAGGCCCTGCAAGGGGCTCTGAGCTCTCCCTGGAGCCTCCCCTTCTCCAGGTGAGCACCCCCAGCTCTCCCAGCCTGGCTCCAGAGCAGAGGGGCTCCAGTCCTGGGAGCATCTCCATGGCCTCCTCTGGACTCTCTCCAGCAACTCCACATCCTTCTTATGCTGGGGGGCCCCAAACTGGACACAGGTGGGGTCAAAATAGACCATTCTTCACCTCAAATTTCTTAGCTCCTCATTCCATCAAAACAATGACATTCTATAAAGCAAATAAAAAATTCAAGAAAGCAAAAATATTTTTGCCCCAAGCCTTCAGGTGATGTCTCATTCCAAAGCTGCTTCTGGATGCAATATTTGAATTTAATACTTACTGAAAAATATTTCTAAAACAGATGAATACTGACTTATTCTATGGCAGGTATCAAAAATAATCCACAGAGTGAGAAGCATTTCAACTATTTTTAAAAATCAATCGAATTGCCTGTACTTTTACAGACTGAATTAAGCTATCAATTTGGGACAGATTTTTATTGTAATATATCAGTAGTATGAAAAGCTAGACAAAATTTATGTGCAAAGTAAAGAACTCTTCTGCAAGTAAACAGGGACTTGCCATGGATACTTAGGGCTGTAAACAAGGAGAATTGATGTTTAGCAAATATTTGGTCTTGGGGGGAGACTGACGCTTCTTTTTTATACATTTAAATTTAATTCCACGAGCCAGAATGACTGGGAGTTGTGTTTTGCTTTAAGGCATTGATAATTAAAAGCATGTGAAACTCCCGCTCCAAGTTGGGAGGGAAAGCTCTTGGCTTGAATGCCTCTTCTTCCATGCCTGACCTAGCGCACCACAACAAAATTAACCTTCCCACCCCCTGCCACTTTCATCTCAAACGCTACTTTTTGTTAGTCAAAACCCACTCATTCCTCAGCATCTCCCGCTCCCTCCCTGCCTGGATGCTTTGCAGGGAGCCCTGAGCAGGAGAGCTCGGTGCTCCGGCAGTCTCGGAGCTGCACATCGATGTTTCCACGCTCCAGCTCTCCGTGCAAACCACCGCGTTTTCCACCTGCACGTGGAAAAAGTGACCACACGCTCCTTTCCCCCAAGCAAAGCCCTCCCGTTCCGCTCTCGGGGTTGACGAGCAGAGGACTGAATTCCCTCGTGGGAGGACGAGCAGGGCAGCTCCTCTCCCCGACACCCAGAGCTGTGCCTCCATAATGAACCCGCTCCTCTTTGTGCTCCGTTTGGGAGCTCGTCCCCATTAGGAATGCTGTTGCCAGAGGAACTGCACTGACAGAGTTGTCTTGCCCTGGTTCAAGGGCTGTTCACACGTCAGCTCCTCCTTGACCTCATTAGTGCAGCTCCATCCAAGGACAAGGACAAGAAAGGCAGAGTCCTGGGGGGAAAATACTCCCTAGGAGAAGTTCAAGGCACAAGGTGAGAGTCTTATCAGCTCTGCATCTTGGAAAACTGGAAACACTCTGCAGCGCCCCAGAGATGAGCTGAGGGAAAGCTCATCTAGGCTGAGACCTGATCTCTCCCTGCTCCTAAGATGGATCCTAAAAAACATCCAAAGGTATCAACAATCCGATTGCTTTTCATTCCCAAAAGGCAGGGAATACCGTTATTGCTGTGCTCTCTGCGTCGACCAAGGAAAGCCTGGATTATTAAAAGGGAAGACTCCAGGCACACAAGATCCTTAACATCTGGTGCTATTTCTCTTCTCAGTGATCACAGTGCAGGAGTGCTGCATATTTAGGAGATGCAAACGCTCTTCTCCAACCACCACTGATTTAAATCACAACTGGTTTCTCATAAAAACCTGTGCAAGACCATTCATCTCCACTGCGTGTCCGAGTACGAGTAAGCACCGGGTTCAGTCAAAACCTGCTGCTTTGTGCAGAAGATGGAAATGCAGGAAATCTTCCTCCACTTATGGACAGACAGAAAATGGCTTTCAGTTGAAGCTGGAATGCTCATGGCTGGGTGAAAAACAACAGCAGGGATAAACACTTGTGAATACCTGTTTTAACTACTGGGGGGAAAAAGCAATGTAAAATTGGGAGTTACACGGTATTTGCTTTTACCTTAAAAAATACAAGTGGAAGAAGTCAAGACATACAGCAGCTTACATTTTTACAGCAGCTGCCTTTTAGCTTAATATTCCATGTTTACAGCATAAGTAAGAGTTCGATAAAAGCAAATTTATTCCGCAATTACATATTGCAGGAGAGGCAGTAATAACTATCAGAGCAAGCCCTAACCACAAATGCCTCCAAATGGGAAACATTAATGTAAGTAGCCACCATTAAGGCCATTGTGCCTGTTATTTTAAATTCAATCCATTTTCTAGGCTAAACAACCTTTACACTGCCCTGTTCAAAAGGAGATCTTGGCATCGCACGTGTCAGGTGTAATAGAGAAATGAGTGCTGGACAGTTGTGATGTTGGGGTTTGGAAATGGCAATTTATCCAGATAATTCCTGGCCACATGCAGCCAGAAATGTCTTAAGTTACTTTGCCCTGAAGAAGCAGCGCCACTGCAAAGTCTCACCTGCAGAGAGGAGTTCTTGCTCTGCACTGAGCACAAACCCACTCCGTGCTCTGGCAGCCTGTGGTGGAACTTGCTGGGAGAAACTTCAATTTCACTCTACAGCATGACCAAAAAAGAAAAGTCTAACTGACCAAATTAATATAAATCTGTAGTGCAAGGGACCAAAAGCATTAGGAAGTTTTACAAGACAAAGTGCTTGGTTAACAAATCCTTGCTTCTTACATCTTGTCTTACAAGATATGAAAATACAGCTGTAAATCAGGCTCAGTATTAAATATCTTTAATCAATGCCAACATATTTTTTTTTCCTCCACAGGTAACTATAATTAACACTGCACATCACTTATTCCCAACTTCCATGCAACTCACTGCCTTCCAAGACTAGGTAAGCAAATATGCCAATAAATCCACTGGAAACAATCTGGCATCTGAAAGAATTTAAAAACTAAACCTGTGTTTTCCTCACTACTTGAACTGTGCTGCAAGGAGAAGCACACGGCTCAAGGATTTAAGGCAAACATGGTGCCAGACACACAGGTAAAGTCTTCTGCACATGGATTTACCTCACCAGTACCTCACAGAGCTCTGCTGATCTCTCCATAAGGACAGAATCAAGTCACAAATCCTGTTACATCCCACACACATGTATGATTTTAAATGCAAAGGTTAAAAAATGTTGAAACAAGAAAAAAACTGAAAAGATTCAAAGAGAATGTGGTCAAATCGATCTGTTTTGTAAAATGACCGTAAAGGACGCAGCTGAGTTGTTAATCACCCTTTAAGAATAACATTTTAAAGGGTAACATCATTGTATGTATTTAATTCTACATCAAAACACAGAATCACCTTTCAATCGTATCAAGGCATAGATTAAATAACAGAAAATGATATGCTACTTAAGGATTTTACCACCTTGGCAAGTAATTTCACACTCCCCTTCTGAAGCAGCTCCATGGGAAGCCCATTCTGGGGCACACACCATCAAATAACTGCTTTCATAAGAGAACATTTCTGCTTTCTGAAGATTCATGCACACCCATGAGCTCACTAAAGGAGCACAAAAAAGGACACAGAGTGATAGCAAGCTGCTGGTTATGCTGGTGCATCTCAGATGTATCCATCCCTCTAGAAAGAAAGAAACTCATACACATTTACTAAATCAAATTCCACTTGTGCCTCATCCAGACGGTTCTGTTAAATCAACTTGAAGAAAAAGCTCACCAAAAAGTCAGAACATCCACTAATTTTCTTTTTTAAACTGCCAAAATGACTTAAAATTGTTACCTAACAACTCAAAGCCTGAAGTCAGAGCACCAACCACACCTTGAAATCACACAGCTACATCCAGACAGAGCACAGCTGGTCCCAAAACAAGGGCCATGATTCCTGGGATATCTAAGAAAAAAGTTGTATTCACCTAATACTTTGAACAAATGTCACTTTTTCCACATTAAATACAGGTATTATTCCTCAAGATGTGAGCATTCTCCTCAGAAAAAAAAAAACACAGAGAGACATCAGGTTTATTACAGCAACACACACAAAAGGTGCACAAACACATCAGTACTTCTGAAGCACAACTTATCTATGCTGTTCACCAAAATCAAGCCAGAGAATGTTCTCGTACTTTAAACAAAAACCTCCCTCAAAACAAACCACCAAGGATCTAAACAAGATTAAATAAACCACCTCAGCCCACAAGCTCCACTGTCCACTGAGCCATTAAAATCCACCTCTCAGGCACACAAATGCCTGCTGGAAAAAGAGTAAAACTTTGTGTTACCAACATCACTGCTTCAGTGCAGGTGGAATAAATCCTGCAGCAGATCGGAAGTCATCTCCTCCACCACTACAGGCTAAAAATCCTTTGGGTTTGTGGGTTTATGCACATTCAGCTGTCACAAAAGCAGTTCCCTGCCAGAGCAGAAGCATCATAGAGCATTTCACATAAATCTCCCAAAACACATAAGCCCCCCCTTTGCACTTTAATCATTTGCTAACAGTTACAATAAGATTGTATTAAAAATTTAAACTGCCCTACTTAATGCAATTTACCTTCAAAGGTCCATTTCCAGAGAATGAAGTCGAATGATATAAATGTCGAACACTTGATCAGATTTATGGCACCCAAGAATATTTCTCTTGATACGGATCTGACGAGTGAAGGCTAATGGCTTTAGTTTTATTACTTTTTAAGCACTTAATGGGAAAATTTAGACATTTTCACAAGACTAAGCTCCAGCAAGAATGGTGCATTTACAGGATGACAGCAGAGGAGAAAGCTGCGTGCTCTCCGCGGAGATGACCAGTTAAACAGCGTTATTAAGCGAGAGATTAATGCCAAGTATTTATCCAGATAATTTGTCACACAACAGTTAGGCCTGAGTGCCTCTCTGCCAAACAGTGGAGAGCAGCACTAAGTGCTGACTCTACAGCCAAGCTTCCGTATGGAATTGGGGCCAAAATCCCAGGGAAAGACAGCTGAAGTCACACTGAGACTGTAACAGCAGGAGCTGAGTGATACTGCCATGGGTGCAGGTCAACCAGTGCCTGCAGGTGATTAGGGAATACACCTTGCATTCATTAGGGGATCCCACCTTTTCATCCCAACCACGTTCTCCATAAACACAAAAATGACTGCCAAAATGCTACAAAGCAAGAGTTTCACTTGTCCAAAAAGACTTTTTTTTTTCTTTTTAATTTTTTTTAACTGAAAGACAGCTGGGAGTCCTCAGATTTCAATTAATGTCGATGTACTCGGCCAATCAATCACCAAGTGCTATAAATTCCCTCTATTTCTCATTAGTTACACTATTGCACAGCTTAAATCTAAACATACCTTTCTGGGAGACTGTAAATTACCAGGCCTAAGACACAAGCGAGTGCATCAGCCATCAGGAGGGGCATAAATGATGGGAGAGAGATGACTGTACGTGCGCTCAACTCCGGCTGATTTACTCCTCACGAAGGCTTTTGTCACACAGAAGTAGCACCAGCAGAAGTGCCACCAGCAGCACTCCATCTCCTGGAGTTTGCATATCTGACTTGAGACCAGTAATGACCTGTCTTTATTAACATTAACAAGTTTTATGCCCGAAATACAATTTTCTATGGAAAAAAATATTTCTTCAGCATCTGCCAATAATGTTCCTTCATTAAGTGCAGATAGAGCTTGAAGAAAAACAAACCTCTGACTTAATTTAAAATTGGTCCTGTGACTCTGAAAGCCACCTTCAGCCTTTTCAAAGGTGAGACACTGCAGAAGGTACCTGACACCACAGGATCTTGTGCTGAAACCACAAGGAACACACATCCACTCATTTATTAACAAAACTATTCAATTTTTAGTCATGTACCAGCTTTATAATAATTCTTGAACTAAAGGTGATAAGCCAGCACTCCACAGAGATTCCTGAGGGAATGCACTTGTCACAGATGACAAATATGCTCCAAAAAATGTCTTCTATCAGAGTTACAATTTATTCAAAAATTTAATTTGAAGTTTTGGAAGCTGCAGGAAACTTTCAGTCAAGGAAAATAAATCAGCAGCCAAAACAAAAACGAGGAGAAAAATCAAAGCAAACCAAACAACAGCAAACTGTGAGCAATTATCAGCAGATAATGAAGTCACATGTGGAGACTGATAGGGGACCCATCAAGAATAACAGAATCGTTTAGGTTGGAAAAGCCCTCTAAAATAATCACATCCAACCATCGCCCCAGCACTGCCAAGGCCACCACTAACCACGTCCCCAGGTGCCACATCTAGAAGTGTAAGAGCCCCCCAGTTTCCCTAATCCCTTAATAAAGCCTGTTGAGCCCCTATGTGCAAGAGTCACGTTTAATATTCGGGATAATTTTCATAACTGAGGCAGCCCATGCAGTCCCATCCATCTGCCAACTAATTTTCCTTCCTGATTTTAGCTTACTTCCTAACCAAAATGCAGGATGCAGTGCTGAAACAAGTCCAAGTGGATCCCAGACTGGTAACCCCTGGAAAGACCAAACTAAAGAAATAACCAAAATATACACAGAGAAGCTATTCAAAAAGTGGCTCTGTGTTCTACAGACTCATCTCTTGAGTTGTACAGTACAATGTTGTGCTGAATTCTCCCTTTTCCACAAAATATTGACCAGATCCTGCAGCAGGCAGGACCCGGCCTTGCTGCTTCTGGCTCACACACAACTCCAGTAACTAAGGAAAGCAAAGTTTGACGCAGAGAACAGTCTGTATTAAAGACTGCCCTACCCCAGGAATCGAGGCATCAGTAAAGTAGCCATACAAACAGGACAACAAGTTTCAAGGGATATTTTTATCCTTGGCAAAGGATTGGGATGCCCTGATGCCCACAGCTATGCTGGCCCAATACCTTGACTTGGGGCTGCCCAGCCACCAGCAGCCTCGATGACTGACAACAAAAAAAGTTGCTCACTGAGGCAACTCGATGTTTAAGCCTGGCCAACAACCAGGCCAACACCATCCTCTCTAAAAACTGAAATAAAATGAGGAGTTTACAGATAAAATTCACTTTGCACTGACATTTCATGAAAATCATACAACATGATCAGTGCCAATGCTTTTCTTCTAAGAGGGAAGAGGCAGAAGTTACGGCTTTGGTGGGCACAAGTTGCCTTGTGCAGCACCAGGGACTCACCACCTCATCAGACCAAACCTCAACTGCAAAATTAATGATATACAATTAAAGAATCGCTACTTTATAGAGAATGACGAAGAAAAAACACGTCTTGTAAACTCCGCAGCAGTGCTGGAAGTTTGCTGGTGTAGGAATTCTGAGGCGAATGCCACCACTGCGCCTGGCTCCGAACACCACCCCCACGCATCCAGGGAGGCTTTTAAAGGCTGAATACACAATGCTAATCCCAGCGCAGCAAACAGCTCAATGGGATTTGCATATGCATACGGATTAGCTGAAAGGCAACGATTTGCAATGCATTTCGGAAATGGCTTTTGAAGAACCAGCTATGCTAATAATCAACTTTGATGTTGAAAATGTGTTTGTTACACAACAGAGAAGGTTACAAAAAGGATTATGTTTATTACACCAGTTTTAAACGTTTGACAGCTCAGACAAAAGCATCTCTTCATTATAAGGGGGCAAAGCGGGATCTTCTCTTTAATAAATGTTCCTAAACACACCCAGAACAGAATGAAGTTACAGAAAGGGCATTTTCCCTTCCCTTTCTGTCTTCAGACAACACATCTCGTGGGTTAGCTCTTAATCTCTCATTCATCAATATTAAGCCAGCAAAGCCATTTTTTTGCTAGAAATCCACAAAGGACAGTTAAAACCAATGACCAAGGGAAGATGTATTGAGAATAACTGAAAAAAAAAAAAAAAATTGAGCTTTAGACATTTCATGTTGCCCTCTGAATCTGAGGGCTTGCTGGAGAAGCTGTACAGAACACAGCGTAAAGCAGAAGACGAGGGCTTTAAGATTTGTCAATAAAAAATTAAGAAGAAAAAGATTAAATGATAAAACCATGATCATAGAAGCACAACAAAGAGCACAGCAGTAAGAAGAAAGACAAAGATATGCTGGGCAAGGCAGAGCATCCCCCAAAATGCAGCAAACGAGGCACAGTTTACACAGAACACTTCAAAATAAAACAGACATAAGGAAGCAAGGGTGCTGCTGCAATAAAGCAAATATAAACTGCCACTTTGTAGAGGTCACGCTCTGCTGAAGCCCTTCTTGGCCCTTGCCTAACCTTGTGGTCAGTTCCTCTACAGCATCATTTTGCAGCTGCTAAAGAATCCTCACTCTAACAGGTACCACCAAGCGGTATTTCACTTTATTTGTTTTTAAATCCTGCCCTCTGGACAAAGCCCATGACTGAGCCCTGCTAGCAGCCGTGCTGCTCCATCAGTTTGCTGCTCAGGTCACTTGGCTCAAAGAGAATCGCAGAAACTGTCACTGCTCTTCTCAGCTTCTGCCACCAGCTCTGCCAGGAGCTGCAGCATGACAGCGTCTCTTTATGACTTATTTCTGTTCTGCTTTTCTTGGTGTCTTTACTGAGAAGGGCAGAGATCTGCAAAACAAAGAATTTTCAAACTTTCTCCTTCCAGAATTTTTTGCTTCTGTTTCTGTTTTTAAGGGAAAACAATTCCTACTTGCTTGCTAGACATTCCACAAGTGCATTTATAACACTTTATCTCCCAAGCACAACACATGAGTCTATCAAACAGACTGATTCTGCCTCTTACTCGCAGGTCTGCCATGGAAAAAAAAGCAATTTACTCCCCAACAACCAGCTTGCTTCCTGCACCAGGACTTCAACCAGAGTTTGAATTAAAGAATACAACTTTACTGGACTAATTCTGAATCATCAGTACTGAAAACCTGAATTCTTTTACATTTTGATCAGATGTATCAATGCTCCTGTTGCCATTTAATGAAGAATTTCTCTATGTTGAATTTGGCTTGCATTTATTGTACTCTCCAAAAAATTTAACAGCTGTCACCTATAGCATAAAATCAGCAGCTCTGCTCTAGGTTTTAAGTAACCTGCCTTACTGCATACACTTCAAATTAAGACTTAGAGGAAGTGCCATAAAATAACCACTATAAAATTAAAAGTCACACAAAAACTTCTGCAAGAGATCATGGTTTTCTACAAGTCACCTACTGAATGACACACCACAGCTAAAATCAAAACCTCCCTGGAACTTTTACTGGCGTTACGTCATTCGACTCCTCTGTGCTAATGACAGCACTTCTTAAATGCTGTACCCTGGACTACAGCTCCTCATCCCATCACTGGATTCCAAGAATGAGAAAAATGGATGCAGACAAGTCACTGGAAAATCAGTTTTCTTCCCTTCATGCATTTGTGAATCCAGGTTGAAGAAACCTGATGGAGCAGTACCTGTCTCAAAGGCCCCAAAGCCTGCAAAGCTGCCGCAATTTTCACAAAAAACTGGCAAAAAGATGAAGCCTGTCCCACCAAACAGCATGGCAGCGACACTGGAGAGCACCAAGCATGAGGGGAACTGCACAGAGACCTCATAAGTCCTCAGGGACACGGGGGAAAAAAAAAATCTTGAACTGGAACGTGTAAAGTGTGAAATTCAATTAATCAGCCGGAAAATATCAACCCAAGTATTTGGATTCATTTTCCAGCCCAATCCTACTCATGCCAACTGCTCCCCAGGACGAAGGCTCCTTCACACCTGTTCCACCAGGCACTGCTCAATTCATACAGCTCATTTCAAGCCTTTCTACGTTATATAAATGTCAGATATTGGATTATTTTTCTCCTACTAATTAACACGGGACCATCCTACAACAACGTGAAGTCTGATTTATGACACCAGAACTTGTCATCTATGGGAACGGGGCTGAGACATTACCGAGAAACCAGAAGAAACGTCTGTGCAAACAAAAACAGCCAAAAAAAAAAAAAAAAAA
>VZRS01013412.1:10303-30236 GCA_013398055.1 Ifrita kowaldi
CCAAAAAAAACCAAAAAGAAGTGGAGCGAAATGCTTATTTCCAAACTAAATCTTGTAATTTATTAATGGCCCATAAGAGTTACAGGCAGGCAGGAAGGGTAAAGTAAGTCTAAGGGCAAAGCATGAGCGAAAGTGAAGTAAGTTCAGAACAAAACACACAGAGAAACACTTCACAAGACCAGGCTGGCCAGATGTGTGTATTTACACATCCTTTATTCCCAGCCGCCTCTGGCGGCCGAAGCGTTCGGACGTCCCGGCGCGCTGACACAAAGGCCCGAGCGGCTCCCCGGGGCCGCCGCCATCACGGGCCCCTCACGCCGCGCCTCCGGCGCCCCCTGGCGGCCGCTCCCGCCGCGCTCCGTTATTCCCGGGGAAACGGGACGTGGATTCAGAGCAAAACGTTGTATTTACCTTAAAATCAACGCCTTAAAACGAAATTAAAATTGAAACGACTTAAAGTGAACGGGGGCTTAAAACGAACGCGCCTCGAGCATTTGTTGCTCCAGACTAAGCCATAATATCGAGGAAAAGAAATTTACTCCCCTCATGTCTCTTCCTTGTTTAAAAAACAAACAAACGAGGAAAAGACAAATATCTGGACCCAACCAGCCAAAATAATGATTTCCAAGCGGTTTTGAAGCATGGAGCGGGGGGGTCTGACAAAGACTTAGCAGGCTGATCCAGCCCAAGTGTGACCAACCTGAGCATTCCGAGAAGCTCCTCACTGCAGATGATGACCCATTCCGGGAGAACTCAGCCCAAACCCGAGGAATTCCCGGAGCCAAAGGAACTGCTGCCTCATTCTGCCCTCCACTGGGGTCCCCCCCGGCCCAGCTCCCCCAGCCCAGAATCCCTCAGGCCACATCCAGTGCCTGAGTGAACATCAGCTCTTCCCAAAACAGCTGTCGGGATGGGACTGAGACTTTATTTCCTTCCCATTAGGCTGATTAACATTTCCTAATGAAAACACATCTATAAAAGCTGACTTGATAATGCTGATGGCAAGTGACAGCCCTTCCCCTCAATCCGGCTGCACCAGGATTAATTTGTCATCTTCCATCCCTTAATAGAGAAATGGTGCTTTGAAGTTCTCCTTTTAGACACCTTTGTTCAACACCACATCGGAAATACTACTTGTATCTGGAAATAAAATACTTTCTGGTAAATTTTTTTACACAGAGCAGACACATTCCTCAATAAAAGACTAGTTAATTTGCAACTAAAGCATCCAAAAATAATGGCAGCAGCACAGCACCAGAGCAAAATGCAAATTATGAGGCAGCAGTGGCCTCTGCCATCACGTACCTGCAACTCCTGTCTCAATATTCACAGGTTTATTGCTATTTTGGGCAGGTTCTGTTCAAAATCTGGGGGTTACAGCCATCCAGATGAGGTAAAATCCCCTTGGTTGAGCTGCTAAATTACAGAGAGAGATGCAACTCTGAATCCAAGTTAGACTCAAACCCTTTTGTTTCACACCCCATGATGCTGATGGTAGAATTTTATCCTCTAAATATTTGAACATTTTCTCCCTTGTGATGTCAGAGAATTGCATGGCCCACAGTTAAATGGGTCAGAGAAAATCCGAACGTAAAGCAGGGCAAGATGTGTAGTTATGAATACACCGTGAACAGAAATAAAAGCAATTCTCATGCATTAATGGTACATCAAGCTAATTCAAGAAGGCTAAAATCATTAAAAAGGCATCCTGGGGCAGTACACAGTCATTACAATACTGTGCTGACAAGAAATATTAAAATAATCATTTCCAATGTCATTGATAGAATCTGTCCCGATAAGCAGGGGGGAAAAAAATCTCTAATTCCTAATTGGGAAATATGAAGCAAAATGGATCTTATTAGCATTTATCTCATCTTTAAAATTCAATTCCCCTGTTCAACTATTCAAAATACCAAAAACTAAGAAAGGATTTGTTATCCTCCACTGTGGGGCACATTATTAAGCTAAGCCCCTGAAACATGGAACGTCTCTTTTTTATTTCAACCTGAAATTCAGGTTTTAACTCCCAACAGCATCTGAGATTACACCTCAGTGGGACATGGCTGAAGGTTAAAAAACAGCCTCTAAAACAGCAGAATGTGAAGAAGGATTTTGGCTCTGACTTCACTCAGCATTCCTCTTGCAAAATGTGAACCAACAGACTTGATGATCTTAAGGGTTCTTTTCCAGCCCAAGTAATTCTGATTCCATCTCTGTTACAATCAATAGTGAGCTTATCAGCTGTAATGAAGCGTTGGAAACAAGGTATTTGGATTTAACTCGAGAATAAAGTAGCATTTTCATAATAACAATAATCATTCAAGTTAAATTATTTCACCACTCAGCTGTGGAGAAAATGGGAAATGAGTTATCACAGAAGAATCCTAACAGATGACCACTAAGTTCAGCAGCTGCTTGCAGGGGACAAATTAGGAATTTAATTTCTAATGTGTGTGCAACGAAGGATTAAAAGGCTCTTCAATGCCATTTCCAATTTCTTCCTCCAAAAGGTAGGTCTACATCACAGCAAGGCACAATACAGAAACAAGAAAATACATTTTAGAAAAAGCTTGCAAACGAAGCAGCCCAAACTGGGAATTGGTGTCAAAACCCACTAACTGTGTGCTAAAGAAAAGTCTGTGGGCTGGAACATCCTCAGATGGATTTTGTTTGGTTTTTTTCCCTACCATCAGAGAATCCCAGAATTGGTTTGAATTGGAAGGGACCTTAAAGCTCATCTTATTCCACCCCCCTGACAGGGCAGGGAAACCTTCCACTATCCCAGGTTGCCCAACTAATGTGAACCCTCTCAAGAAGCCACTAAAAACCATCAAAGCTACACTGAACCTGAACGCCCCAGAGCAGCACAAACCAAGGGACATTTAATCAAGTGCTCCCTATTAACAGCTTGCACTGCTCATTCACACCCCCTCACTTAACAGGGTTAAGAAGTTGCTTTGTTTCCTGCTGAAATAAACAGCAAAAATTATCAGGAATTGGATTCGGTCCCAGACGTGTCTGGCAAGTGTAACCCATTCACACAGAAGCATTTCTAATCCTATTAGCTGGCAAATATTAAAGAGTTGGTTGGCTGCCACGGGGGTAAACCAACACCCTGATATTTCTTAAAACACATGATCCTTGTCAATTCTTTCTTACGACCAAAATGGAGCAGGGAGACAAACGAGCCTCCTGAAAGCTTACAAGTTTCTCACACCAGCTTTGTGCCAAGAGACTTCCCTCAAAAGCTCTGAGAAAGGGAAAAGAAAAACAAACCAAGAAGGAGACTGTAGACAGAGCCACAAATGCCACGACTTGGAATATATAATTAACAGTCTAACTATAGCTAGCACTCAAAACTAAATGTGCTAACAAAACCCCCTAATGGCTCTTTGAAGCTCCTAATCAATATAGAAAATCTAGCCAGACAAAACAGTAATTTTTGCAACTAGTTCAAGAGAAAACAGGGAGCAAAGCAAGAAGATGCAGCTTCAAATGCTCTTCTCTGAAATCTGACCAACAGCATGGGTAAAAAAAAGGGTGCACATCAGTGTTTTCCATGTAAAACTTAAAATTCTTGGCCTCTTTTTTCCCCACGTAAAAATTACAACAATTTTCTTTTTTCTCCACGTAAACATTAGAATGTTTTGCCTTTTTATTCCATGTAAAAATTTGAAAATTTTGCCTTTTTTTTTTAATTTGAAGTGTCTTTTCACACCCCACTGCAAGGTGCTGATGTGACCCTGCCTCACACAGGCATAGACAGAGCAGGACCTTCGCAATGAGAAGCTGGCAACAAAAACCCCCAGAACTGTGGAAACCTCCAGAACTGAGGAGCTCTGAGAAGTTTTAAAACTTAATTAAGAAGGTTTTTAGACACAGAAAACTGCTGTGATGAGGGGCTGACACGTTCAGCCACGAGAGGAGACTGGTGAGAGAAGCCAGCCAAGCCCCAGGACACTTGACTGAAATTCCACTAGAGGGGGCACAGAGCCCATCTCACACAGAACTCCAGGATCATGGAAAGGACCTACAAAGATCAAAACCCCTAAACAAGGCTCTCAAAAGAGTCCCAGAAAGGTTTGGGTTGGGAAGGACCTTAAACCTCATCCTGTCCCACATCCTGCCCATGGGCAAGGACACCTTCCACTGTCCCAGGCTGCTCCAAGACCCGTCCAGCCTGGCCTTGGACACTGCCAGGGATCCAGGGGCAGCCACAGCTTCTCTGGGCAACCAGTGCTAGGGCCTCCCCACCCTCCCAGGGAAGGATTTCTTCCCAACATCCAACCTCTCTCTTAATTCCTAATACTCCATGAACACCATGGTACTTGAACACATTTTCAGCTGCTCTGCACAAACAACCCCTCAGCCTCTCCACGAGCACTAAACCAAAACAAAGAAAACTCTGCTAAAATAAAGCAAACACCAAAGAAAACTGAAAATTAAGTAAGGACTAGAAACAGCTTACGATGTTTAAGACTGATCGTGCTGGTGGAGAACACATCAGTGTGGTGGTGTGTTTCAAGTTAAGAAAACACAACAAAAAAGCCTGAAAATCAGCATTTTCTTCAACTAAGCAGGCAAATATCTGAGCTATCACAGCTGGGTTGTTATTTAGAAGGAACAGCTAGAGCATGGAGTGATGTGCTGGATGAAAAAAGGCAGCTGTACCGTCATGGAAGACTCTCTCCACGTTGAGCCCGTAGGTGGCACAGGTCTCGTAGTAAGTGCATCTCTTGAGGTCATTCGACAGCTTCCTGGCTCTGGCATCGTCGATGACGCGGGGGTTGGTGGAGCTGATGGCATCTGCACAACGACAGGGGGCAAACACTCATTAAAGATCACTTGGAAACACCATCTTGGGATTCACAGAGTCACAGGAGGGTCGTGGAGGTTGCAAAAGACCTCTGAGATCACCGAGTGTAACGTCAACCCATGGTCACCACCAACCCATGTCCTCAAGTGCCACATCATGTAGTTTTTGAGCACTTCCCAGGGATGGTTCCAATGCTTGACAACCCTCTCTGTGAAGAAATTTTCCCAATTATCCAACCTGAACGTCCCCTAGTGCAACTTCAGGCCATCTCCTCTTATAATGACCAATAGCCAAGCACTGAGTTTAAACGCAAACCATGAAACAGGGTGCACATCACTAATTTTACATTTCCTTATTAAAATTACCAGTACACTGATTGTAAACACCAGGGGAAAAACCCTCCAATGCTTTTTACTTTCCTTAAATATATATATTTAGCTCAGTTGCTGGAAAAAACTAAAAAATACACAATCACATGAAAGAACATGAGTTCTGATGTAAATCATATTCAGGGAAACAAGTGGGTGATTTACTACAAACGTGTCAAATCATTTTTAGGCCTTTGTAAATATCAGTGACTTACAAGTAACTGGAGTGTGAAATACAAAACACAACTATTTTTAAGAATAGAATTTATTGTAAATTACTCTTCTCAAACCCTGTGGCAAAGGCAAACCATGAGATGTTGTGGGAACAAACTGCAAAGCTGCTTAAAATGATATAAACAATCTCTAAATTTCTAAACAGTCATACTTGCTAATTCTCTCCAAGATCTTCTTTCCATGAAAGCTGAAAATTAAAAATTTCATTTTCTAGAGCTTATCCAGAGGAGCTGAAAAAACCTTACACCAGAACAGATGCACAATTACCTTTGTTCTTTGGGAAAAAAAGCACCACCTCAACCTAAATACGGAGTCAATGCCTCTTGAAAAGCCCTACTTTAAGGCTCTGCCCTGGGCATGACAGGACCAGACCTCAACTGATGTTGTCATTACCTTCTCACTAGGTCCAATTAACAAAAACAAAGCGGGAATCTGGAAAAGTAGGAGCCTGGGTTTTTTTAAATCAGCAGAGGGCGCTGGTAACATTTAACCAGAGAGGAACTGATAGGGTTCAGTTCCAGAAAACCACGGTTTCCCGAAGCTTTGCCTCCTTGTTCCAAGGTGGTTCAGGCCGGGGCACTGAGTTGGCTTTGCAGGTCAGGGGAGAACACCAGGAAGCATTGGGCCAGCGTTAATATTTTGGGAAAGACTTCATTTCACACCTCGTTTCAAAAACACCTGACAAAACCAAGTCCAGGTTGGACAGGGCTTGGAGCAACCTGATCTAGTGGAAGGTGTCCCTTACCCATGGCACAGGGTTGGAATTAGATGAGCTTTAAGGTGCCCTCCATCGCAAACCATCCTGGGATTCTCTGATATCAAAGAGGTGTATTTCAAACATGCATTTTAACACATGTATTTATGTATTTCATCCATTTTATTTCACTGTCAAACACAGACAAAAAGCTGTGGTTTTTCCTGATGCTTATTCCTAGAATTAGCATTATTTCCATCATTTCAAAAAACCCCCTTTGCATCCGTACTGTGACAGAAAAGGAACTTTTCTTTTCCTGGAAAGAACGGGAAGGAGATGGAAAACCATACCCCAAACCATACCCAGTGTCAGAAGGGCACAAAGAAAAAACAAAAAAGTTGGAGAAACATTTCCCCTTCACCTTTTCAATTCCAGCTTCAAGCCCAAAACATGGCCCTTCAAAGCAGCTCCTTTCTGCTTTTTGGTGGAGCTTCTGCTGTCCTAAGACTTTTTCTGTTCCTACTTCCCCTTTTCCTTCTTGTCATCTGTTTCCTCCCTCCAGCTGGGCTGCGATTCCTCCTTCCCTGCTGCCCACACAGCCCCTCTGCGCTGTCACCCCTTGGCAGGAGGCAGGGGAAGGCCAACTGCTCCCTGACCACACGGCTAAAGAAACAGCAAAAAGCTTCAACAATCACCAAAACCACTGGGACACACTAAAAAGGAGAATGGCCAAAACTGAAATGACAAGAACAACTCACACCACCTGTGTTCTGCCTCTAACACAGAACACTGACCTGGTGATACACTCAGAAAGGGATGTTCCAGTGGGAAGGAACTTAAAAGGAATGAGGAGCTGCTGAGGGAGCTGGGAAAGGGGCTCAGCCTGGAGAAAAGGAGGCTCAGGGGGGACCGTGTGGCTCTGCACAACTCCCTGACAGGAGGGGGCAGCCGGGGGGACTCTGCACCCAAGGAACAAGGGACAGGATGAGGAGAAATGGCCCACTATCCCAGGTTGCTCCAAGCCCTGTCCAACATGGCCTTGGACACTTCCAGGGATCCAGGGGCAGCCAGAGCTTCTCTGGGTACCCTGTGCCAGGGCCTCCCCACCCTCACAGGGAAGAATTTCTTGTACATATCTAACCTAAATTTCCCCTCTTTCTTCACTGCTGAAGTCCTACACTCCCTCTCCCAAGAGAGCTGCCAAGGCCATTTGTCTCCCACCTCAAACCAGTCCTTGCAATGCCATGGCCCTGTAGCAAAGGGGAGAGAGGAGAGGACACAGCTTTGGCAGCTTGGAAGAGTCAGTATGGTCTCAAAAACCCAGCTGGGAACTGGGGCTGCACTTACCCTGGGTGCCCACCAGTAGCATGGGGATTTCACTAGTGTTGCGATAGTTGGCCATGCGGCTGTAGTAGTGGTAAACAGTCTGGAAGCTGACTTCATCCTCCAAGCTGAACACAAAGATAACAGCGTCCACCCACATGGCAAACTGCGGGATAAAAACAGAAAAGACCAACTGTGAGAAGAGCAGAGAGGAGGGGGAAGGAAGGAAAACCAAGAGAGAAACGTTCTTACCTTCCCGCGAGGGAAACACGCATCAGAAAAACTCACAACGACCAACGCCTCAAAATAGGGGTAAGCTGCTAAAATGATGAATCTCATCACCCTGCAAGCCATGGGGATCTGGGATACACAAGGGATTTCTTTCCCCACAAGAGCATCTCCTCCTCCCTGGGGTGTGTCACCACCAGCCCAACTACTGCCAGTGCACACGGGGTTTGGTTCACAGAAAACGCAGCAGGCCAGCAGGCCCAGATTGCTGGATCTGTGCCTTTGAAATGAGCCCATCTCCAGTGCTGAGCGAGTGCCCGTGCTGTGATTTGCATGCACGCATGCTGAGGCTGCTGGTAACGCCAGGACGGGCATTGCTAGGAATTCTCACATCTTAATCCGTGTCTCATTCATCTGAGACTTTAAATTCTTCACCATACAGACACTCTCAACTNGGGAAAGGGGCTCAGCCTGGAGAAAAGGAGGCTCAGGGGGGACCGTGTGGCTCTGCACAACTCCCTGACAGGAGGGGGCAGCCGGGGGGACTCTGCACCCAAGGAACAAGGGACAGGATGAGGAGAAATGGCCCACTATCCCAGGTTGCTCCAAGCCGTGTCCAACATGGCCTTGGACACTTCCAGGGATCCAGGGGCAGCCAGAGCTTCTCTGGGTACCCTGTGCCAGGGCCTCCCCACCCTCACAGGGAAGAATTTCTTGTACATATCTAACCTAAATTTCCCCTCTTTCTTCACTGCTGAAGTCCTACACTCCCTCTCCCAAGAGAGCTGCCAAGGCCATTTGTCTCCCACCTCAAACCAGTCCTTGCAATGCCATGGCCCTGTAGCAAAGGGGAGAGAGGAGAGGACACAGCTTTGGCAGCTTGGAAGAGTCAGTATGGTCTCAAAAACCCAGCTGGGAACTGGGGCTGCACTTACCCTGGGTGCCCACCAGTAGCATGGGGATTTCACTAGTGTTGCGATAGTTGGCCATGCGGCTGTAGTAGTGGTAAACAGTCTGGAAGCTGACTTCATCCTCCAAGCTGAACACAAAGATAACAGCGTCCACCCACATGGCAAACTGCAGGATAAAAACGGAAAAGACCAACTGTGAGAAGAGCAGAGAGGAGGGGGAAGGAAGGAAAACCAAGAGAGAAACGTTCTTACCTTCCCGCGAGGGAAACACGCATCAGAAAAACTCACAACGACCAACGCCTCAAAATAGGGGTAAGCTGCTAAAATGATGAATCTCATCACCCTGCAAGCCATGGGGATCTGGGATACACAAGGGATTTCTTTCCCCACAAGAGCATCTCCTCCTCCCTGGGGTGTGTCACCACCAGCCCAACTACTGCCAGTGCACACGGGGTTTGGGTCACAGAAAACGCAGCAGGCCCAGATTGCTGGATCTGTGCCTTTGAAATGAGCCCATCTCCAGTGCTGAGCGAGTGCCCGTGCTGTGATTTGCATGCACGCATGCTGAGGCTGCTGGTAACGCCAGGACAGGCATTGCTAGGAATTCTCACATCTTAATCCGTGTCTCATTCATCTGAGACTTTAAATTCTTCACCATACAGACACTCTCAACTGAGCCAACAGCACCAAGTGCCTCGTTCTGCTCTCACTGTAAGAGCAAACTGCTCTCCCTTGGCATCAGGAACCTGCCACGAGACATGCAGGTGCACAGGCCAAGCCAAGGTGCTCCTCAGTCACCATGCAAGTGAGAAGCTTTTAGCCCACAAGTGAAGTTAAAACTGTTTAGAGACATTTAACATAAACAGGGTGTCAAGAAAAAAACTCCAGCTTACCTCGCTGCCTTTATTTTTCCCTAAGTGACTCCATTCCTACCCAAATTTAGAGCAATGGAAAGAAGCTTCAGCCAGGGGATTTTCATGCTCTTTGTTATATTATTACTAGAACGTGCCAGGGGACACACTGAACAGAGAGGGAGGTTCACTGGGGAAAGGCTCTGCATATTCATGATGATTGTATTGAAACCAAACACTGCCTGGGCTGCTTTGGTGTAAAAATAGATAAAAATGTTTTGAGGTTTTCAATACAGTCAGGAGGACAATCTTCTGGAGGGGAAGGACAGGACTGGTTACACACAGCAGAGTCTCTGCCAGAATAGGGGCAACCACCACACTGTTAAACGTGAATTGTTCAAACCAGAGGAACTGGAGACAGCTTCATTACTGGGGTAATGTGGGCTCAGGACTCATTATAAAATGGTTTTTGTTGACTGGACTCAGCAGCATCATGCCAAGGACTCCTCCCAACAACTGCAATATCCTTAAGGCATCCCTTTGGAAGGCAACAATCTCTCTAAACCCTCAATGTTTGAGCAGTGTGTACAGCAGCCTTCTAATAAGGATCATTTTAAAACACTCCACAGGTTTATACAGTTCCTCCAGACACAAAACATTTCCAGTAATTTCTTATTTCTCTTTTCAAACTGAAATGCAGCTTAATCTTTGTGGGTATCAGACCTGTGGTATGGAAAACCAAAGGAATTTGGGGAAACACACACAAGGTCTGGAAACCCTGCATGTCTTATCCACAGTGCTGTGCAGGGAATGGCTTGAAGCAAGGATAAATCAGCTGCTGGTATAAAAATCCATTCTCAGACTTATTACTGTGAATGAGCAGAGCTGTTAGTTCAAGGCAAGCCCAAAAACAAATTATTAAAAAAAAGTTTTAAATTAAAAAAATTGCATGCAGCAGCTCATTGTAGGTCAGTCACTAGGTTAATTTGGTTTTACAAAAGGAAATTGAATTATTTTCATCTTTGAACTATTTTATGTTAGGCAAAGAAAGGAGAGATCTGAGATCCACAAAAAGAGTCTTCGGGGAAGTTTGGTTTTTGTCCCTTCCTGCCAAAAAGAAGGGGACAGCAGCCTGAGGAATACCCAGGACCCAGTGCCAGAATTCCACATGTCAGCTCCTTACTACAGTTGGAATTTAATCCAAATTGTTCCTGAACCCACAAGCAAATTCTTCATTGCAGGAATTAATGAACAGGTTAAAGATTTTTTTAATACATGCATAACTTGAAATGACACCCAAAAACTCCAAAGGGAATTTACAGGAAACCCTTGTGCTGAAAGGTGAGACAGCACTGACACCTCAAACCTCTTCAGCAGATCACGAGGAGGGAGAACAAATCTCAACCACCACAGAATCCCAGAATGGTTTGGGTTGGAAGGGACCTTAAAAGCTCATCTCAATTCCAACCCCCTGCCCTGGGCAGGGACACCTTCCACTGGACAACAGCAATTAAAGCCCCACATTTTCCTGGCACACTCCAGAAGCACAGCCCGTGCTGTTCATCAGTCTGCAGCCAGCTCCTGTGAGCTCTCCAAACCCAGTTCTTGGGGCACCAAACCATCTCAGATTGCTCCATGCACCTTTACACCTCCACTATTTACATTTTTAGATGAGTGAATGTTCTCTGAGCATCACAGGCTGGAAACCAGGGGGTGCCTTCAGCCAAATCCCTGCCAGCCCCAGACAGAGCTTTCCTTGTTGCTGCTGCTGACACGGCTGCAGATGTGCCAACGACACTCGTTTCATTTCACCCTGTAACTTCCTTCCAGGATGTCTCTCTCAGCCTCCATTTCCTCCACGTCCTTTCTCTTCCCCTTTGTCCTGGCACCTTCCCCCATGCTCTCACCCTCCTGGAGCTGTGGTGGAGCATTGAAACCCAAGCTGCTGCTGCTGGCACCGCTCCCCCTCAGCTGTTTGGCGGCAGCGCAGCTCCCGATGCTCAATTGTCGCTTGTTTGGGAGCTGATCCCTCCCGGAAAAGCTGAGCTTAGCAAGGCCAGCAGCAGCCAACGCTCAGGAAATCCTGCCAGTGGCCAGGTGAGGAGAGGTAGAAAAGGAGGAGGATGCCCAAGCCTGCAGGAAGGGTGGCTGGGTCTGAGGTGATTTAAGCAGCACACGAGCAAACTCTTACTCAGAACAGAGTAAGGGTCAAGCACACAAACCCACAAGTGTCTTCTCCAAGGCAAATGGCTTGGACAGGCTGGGAGAGCTGGGGGTGCTCACCTGGAGAAGAGACAACTCCAGGGAGAGCTCAGAGCCCCTTCCACAGGGGCTCCAGGAGAGCTGGAGGGGGACTTGGGACAAGGGCCTGGAGGGACAGGACAAGGGGGAATGGAATGGCTTCCCGCTGCCAGAGGGCAGGGATGGATGGGATATTAGGAAGGAACTGTTCCCTGTGAGGGTGGGCAGGCCCTGGCACAGGGTGCCCAGAGCAGCTGTGGCTGCCCCTGGATCCCTGGAAGTGTCCCAGGCCAGGTTGGACGGGGCTTGGAGCAACCCGGGATAGTGGAAGGTGTCCCTGCCATGGCAGGGGGTGGAACAAGATGAGCTTTAAGGTCCCTTCCAACCCAAACCACTCTGTGCTTCCATGAAATCCTGACATGTCCCCAGGNGTGCTCACCTGGAGAAGAGACAACTCCAGGGAGAGCTCAGAGCCCCTTCCACAGGGGCTCCAGGAGAGCTGGAGGGGGACTTGGGACAAGGGCCTGGAGGGACAGGACAAGGGGGAATGGAATGGCTTCCCGCTGCCAGAGGGCAGGGATGGATGGGATATTAGGAAGGAACTGTTCCCTGTGAGGGTGGGCAGGCCCTGGCACAGGGTGCCCAGAGCAGCTGTGGCTGCCCCTGGATCCCTGGAAGTGTCCCAGGCCAGGTTGGACGGGGCTTGGAGCAACCCGGGATAGTGGAAGGTGTCCCTGCCATGGCAGGGGGTGGAACAAGATGAGCTTTAAGGTCCCTTCCAACCCAAACCACTCTGTGCTTCCATGAAATCCTGACATGTCCCCAGGGGAAGCACATTGCTTGGGAATTCAGTATAAATGAACTCCATATCCTTACTTGCATGGTCTCAGTCAGAATCCCAAATATTTGCTACCCACACTCATCCATGCATTGTAACTGAAATCCCAACCATTTACTGGACAAAATCTTTTTCACCTGAGGGTGACGCTGGAATTCTCCCAGCAGGAGCATGAGAAGGACCCAGGACAGAACAAAGCAGAGCCACTTCTTTCAAAGGAAGTTTTGGAAAGCAAGGAAAGCGAGGCTTTGGGCTCACCTGTGCCTCCGGAGGGCCTCCTTCATCTCTTATCAGCAGCAGGTAGCTTTGTCCATCAACTACTATCTCCTTCTTGAATCTCCCACCTGCCACACAAAGCAGCTCATTACAGACAGAAAAGGTACAAAATACAAAACAGAAAAAGGCTTCGCTTGTGGAAAAAAAAGAAAAAAAAAAAGTGTCCTTAAGGTCTTTTGTAAATTAACCAACAACTGGAATATAACTGAAGTTTATATGCACACATGTAGGAATTACTTAAAGTTAAGGCATGTACTTGCCTTATTTATATATATATATTTTAATATATATATAAAGAGTAAGGATATTGTGGGAAAAAGCCAGCAACTGCATGACAAACACTAACTCCCACGTGAGGTGTCCTTGGGTTGATACACACAGTTAAAACCCCATATGTATCACCTTTGTTTTAAGCAGTTGTGAGAAAATTGCCCCTAAGAAAGGCAAAGTGGGACGGCTGCACGCAAACGAGGTCGCATCTCGTCACCAAAATGGGTTTCTTGTGTCAATCAGCATTTCCTCAAGGGAAGCCCAGTTCATGGAGCACACGTGGGATGTTATGAGAAGGAGAGTTCTGTACTCACACACCACAGTTAGGGGAAGATACCAGACACATGTTAGACAAAAAAGCTACAATGGTGGTACCCCTGCAGAGATGGGCTAAACTCACAGAGAACGCTGTGCTGCTGACTCGGGATCAATCCCACACCTGCTTTGGACACCTGGATAAAAGGAGAGGAGCCATAGCCTCCAACCGTGTCCTATTCCTGATCCTGTATTTCCAGGGAATGCAGAACAAGGGCTGCCTGTGAACACCAAGGAGGCTCCAACCCCAGCAGCTGCAGCAGCTGCTCTGCCCCCTCCTGTCCCCTGGCTCACAGGGACTCAGCCACCACCCCAGGGCAGGGTTGGGATTGCTTCTTTTGGGGCTAAAAGTGTGTTTTGGGCACTCTCTCAAAAATGACAAATCCCATTTAGGGCCTCTGGTGTGACGGAGCCTAAGCCAGGATTAGCGAGCTTGGCCTAAGCACTGGGGAGGGCATTTAGGCTCCTCTCCTGGAGCAAACCCACTTTGATCTCCCCACCTAAGCCCCAAAGCCCCCAAGGGCTCCAGCTTAGCATCACCCACCTCACAGCTGAGCTTACCACACTGAGATAAAACACATCCTTTAACACACCCTAAACTTCTCTCTTCACCCCTGTTTTTTTAAACTGGAATTAGTTCCAGTTTGAAGCCTGTTTCCCAGCTTCAAAACTTGCCATTCTACCAAAACCAATGCATTGAAACACGTGCTGAGAGCCAAGAGCTCCAACGTGCTCTCCAAACAAGTTCCCCAAGCAAATAAATCAGCACATCCAGGCTAATACTGATCCTCACAACAATCTGCACAAAAACTGCTGCCTTAGGGGAACCCCACACTGGCTTAGACCCACCACTCCCCCCCAGCCCAACCACAGCAGCAGCTTTCAGACCAAGATCACTCCACAGCTCAGCTCTGTGTGATATTTAAGCGTGTTTAAACACACTTTGTGCTTAATAAAAGATGTAGGAACAGGAGGTTTTGTGGGTTTGTGCTGGGGTTTTTTGTTTGGGGTTTTTTTAATCTTTTCTTTATGAACCTACCCTATTAGCAGTACTAAACATGCAACAATTAAGACTATCATATTTCTGGCTGTTTAACAGCACAGAAGGAGCAGGAAGAGCTACGTATGGATTTTCATTATCTCTCTCACAAAGTGGATTTCAATCCTGCCTTCACAGATAAATATATATCATTACTGAAACTGAGAAGAACAATCCCAAACAAGTGTAAAACTTGTAAAGGAAACCAGCCTCAGCTCTCAGGAACTGGATTTCTATTAATCAGGCCATTATTTCTATATGTTGTCAATTAATTGCGTGTGCTTCCCAATGAAGTGTTAACTAAGATGAATTACTTAATATAGAGCCCTCCAGAGAGGGATTTTAAAGCTGTAAGTAACAATGGAAATGCAGTGTATGCACGATCAGAGAGGGAAAGTTCTGCCTAATTGCCATTTCCTATTTCCCTTTTCTTTTTAAACACTGAAAATTCCCCCAGCTAATTATAAAATACCACACACCGAATGCATTTAAGAGCCAACTCATTATTCCCCTGGTCAACAGGACGCCTTGCCAGTCTCACTGCACCTTCAAACAGTCCTCAGAGGCACAAAGAAGGTACAGACAGGGTGGAATGAAATAAGCAGAGAATTGAAAAATAAAAAAATATCTGAGTGTACATACCCAGCTCACAAATGTGAGCACTAAGACATTTAACTCTTCACGATTTGGCTGCTGAGAGCAGCTTGGAAAAGGGCACTAAATGTAATAAATACAGTGCAAGTTATCCAGCAGCTCTTTTCCTAGGTGAATCCACACTAAATGCTCAGCTTGGGGACCTGCTCCTTGCCTTTCCCAAAAACACTGGCAATTGGTGTTATTTCCAGTATTAAATTCAGACCCTGACGTGCTGTCCCGCTTCACCAAGGGCTGCCACACCCTGCTGCAGCCAGCAGGCACAGCCAGCTCCAATCTGCTCAAGGGGCTCCTTCACCCTCAGAAGCAGGATGTGCTCATTAGCAGGAATAGGCACAGCCTCACACATTCCTTGATTTTTGTTTGGATTTAAGTATTTCATGACAAATAGTTTGAATTTCATACCCCTCCAACCACACTGTTTCAAAGAATGCCCTGCGTTTCCAAGCTGTACTGAATATTTCAAAACAAATCTGAAGGCTCAGAAATGGCACAGCAAACTCCCCGCTCATCCCTCGAGTAAGAATTATTTGATGCAAATCTCAGCTCACAGCAGGATTCATCCCTAGTAACTGGTGCTTCTACACCATTAAGGAGCCCTCATCACGAGCACACCACAAAATTAGGTGCTGCACAGGACAGAGATTAAGAAAACCTACCTCAACATCAAGAATTTCCACAAACAAAAGCATAAACAGTGCAGAATATACAGACCAAGGCTGTACCCTGCAGGTATCTGTGGCTGTAGGATTAAGACAAACAATAAACTGCTTCTACCTTTGATTTGAGCCTTGATGAGAGCCATGAGCAGTTTGGGCAAGCAAAAGCAGGGCCAGGGCAGCAATTTTGGGAAGGTACAGCTTGGACAGCACTGCATTAATTATTTTTTACAAAATACATCTTGGAGTTTGTACAGCACCACAGGCACAGAGGAATTAAGAGAGATCAGCCAGTTCAAATATTGGACTACAGCAACCCATGAGGAAGCCAAACAGTCTCCCAGGGCTACAAAATACCCCATATTTTCCTAAATATCTGCGTAGGTGACGGAGCCAGGAATTGCTGTCTGAACCAACGGCAGTGAGAACAAAGAAATGACCTTCTTAATGTAAAGAACGAGCTCAAAACCCACAGCACCACTCCTCCCAGGGGAGGTGGCTGCCTTTGCTCTGGTCCCATCAGGATTATGACACATGCAGCTTTTTAATGAGGGCGTTCCTCAGCTCCCAGATGTACCTGGGGAGAGGAGGACTGGCAGCTGAAGGACAGGGCAGCACAAGCACTTCAAGGCAGCTACTCCCAGGTTTTCCAGGGCTACAACAGTATCCATTCACACAGACTCATTTTCAGATGTGCCCAGAATTTTTACAGCTGACAAATATCGCTCCTGTGCCCAAAACCCACCTGGCACAGAGTGAGACTCGTGAAGCGGCCCATGAAGCACCCCGCTCTCTTAGGTGCACCTGGCCATGCTCCTGCTGCAAAATACCCCACATAAACACCCAGCTTGGATCAATATAAAGCTAAATAAATTCTGTGCATCAGCGATTTACAAACCCTAGCTAAAGACCCAGCACAAATCGGGATGGGGGGGATCAACAACAGCTTCCTGATCTCATTTTCATGCGCGACGCTCCAGAGGCGAGCGCTCGGAACCAGCGGCGGCGCAGAAATTACCCAGTGAAAATCAGTATTAATTTTAAACACTGCACACATTTGTAATCAGAGGTGCTCTCTGTTACAAAAGCTGGATATTACACAGGGAATTCCAGGGATGAAGGCTTTAATCCAGGCTCTGACAGCCTGGCCACCCCCTCCTCTTGCCGAGAGCTGTTCCACCGCGTAATTGCTCACCGGAGCAGCCGCTGATTTTCCTACTGTATCCCCAGGCTCCACTGCACGCACCAGGCTCTTTATTCAAGCAAATTGCCACGGGGATGAAGTTATTTAGCCATATGAGAAAGATAAATTCGGGGGGCTGGCCACACGACAAGCGCAGGCAGCAGCTGAACGTCTACTGTGGCAGGGTGAGACAGAAGGTAGGACTGAGGCAGCTCTAAAAGCCTGGATTTTATATTCCCAGTAACATGTGCATTTTGACAACAGGAGCCAGTTGTCTCACACATGCACGTTCTCTCCCTTTTTTTTTTTCCCCTCCCTCAGAAGATAGAAAATAGTGCCAAGAACCTGGCTCCTCTTCAGGGAAACACGTTCAAAAATTCTCCGTTCAAACAGATGGTCAAATGCTGGTCTTCTGGTTTGCTTCTCACTTTTTTTTATTTAAATAAACTGATTTTAAAATGGTTTTTGCAGCATTTTCACAAAAAATTGTTAGAAAAGGAAAAGGTTCTTCCTCCCCAGAGGGTGCTGGGCACCGCCCAGGCTCCCCAGGGAATGGGCACAGCCCTGAGGCTGCCAGAGCTCCAGGAGCGTTTGGACAGCACTGCCAGGGATGCACAGGGTGGAGTTGTTGGGATGTCTGTGCCGGATCAACGATCCTTCCGACTCAGGATATTCCATGATTCTCTGATTTGGGGTATTTCCCTAACACAACCACTGTGCTAAACAACAATTCAGAAACCGTGAGCAGCTGAGCTGGGCAGAGGGTTGAAGACCAGGGAACCATCACTGCCACACGAGACTAAAGCTGCAAAGGGATCCCTGCACCTCCTTCCCAACAGAGTAAAACAAACCCCAAAAGCCAACAAGAGCAGCCTAGACTGAGCTTTTCAACCCCCACCATCTGCTTCTCTCAATAGTTTTAGGGCATATTTAGGAAATACGTGGAGAGGTCTCCTGGAAGTCCAATTAAAGCAAGGCACCTCCACAGGCACCATATATAAATGCAATATTGCATCATATAATCTCATCTTTCCCTAAAAACTGGCAAGGGAGCACTAATATGCAATCTTACAACCCTATGGAAAGAGGGTTTACTGCTGGAAATTTAGTAGCAGCTGCAATGACACTTAATAACTTAATTCTGAGATGCATTCACTGATGTATTTGCAGTGTCTGTCCAGAAGGGCAGATGTGAGGGGTCCCCAAAACCTGGCAGTGATTTGAAGGGAGATCAGTGGAATTTTACGTTTTTCAGCATTCAGGAAAACATGGGAAGGAACTGTTCCCTGGGAGGGTGGGGACACCCTGGCACAGGGTGCCCAGAGAAGCTGTGGCTGCCCCTGGATCCCTGGCAGTGTCCCAGGCCAGGTTGGAGCAACCTGGGATAGCGGAAGGTGTCCCTGCCCATGGCAGGGATGGAACAGGATGAGCTTTAAGGACCCTCCCAAGCCAAACCATGCTGGGAATTCCACGATAAACAGGCTGAGCTAGATCCAGTGGTTTATCTCAAGCAGAGGGAGAGGAAGGTGACTGATTAACCACCAAGATAAATGGGACCACACCAGAGCTGGCCTCTGAGCAATTAAGTTCCCCTCATTACCCAGAGACAGGACTCAGGAGCAGAGCAGTGCACGCTCTACTTTCACTGCAAAGCTCCTGACAGCCAGTGCAGACTGTGCCAAGCCAATTAGAGAGGGCCAGTCTTAAAAAAAAGTCACTGTAATGTGAGTGCAGAGTGCAAGGTAAAGCACGCTCTGTCCCCGTCAAATGGCTCATCTGAAAGAGCCACTACGACACCAACCCAAGCTTCTGCAGCAGTTCCAACTCTCATGCACCCAGTTTATTAATAACCCACAAGATGGAAGTATCTATTCTATCCAGGCTATTTAGTTTCTAGATAATAAAGCAGGAGGGACTGCAATAATGGTAGGAAATTGGATTGTACTTCAACGCAATGAGTTCGAGAAATAGAGGGGAAAAATAAAAGCAGCATCACGGGGATAAAAGTAGGGACAAACCATCTGTGGAAAGATGGGGCAGGATGGCAAAAACCTCTGGCACAACAGAGGAAAGCAGCTGGGAATTCCTGTGGAGTGCACACAAGGGGACAGCTTGTCCTAGCCTGTGTCACCATGCCAGCCTCAGCCTGTATGGATCTAGACAGGACACCCCATGGAAGAAAAGGACCTAAATCTGCCTAGAAAATACCCAGTCAGAAAAATAAGCACGTAAACCATGGTTATTTAAGATGAGGAAGAGAGAAGAGGTGCAGGATTTTACTAATAAATAAACTGCTGATCCCTGTTTAGGGTAAGAGAAATACTTTTCCCCATTTTTCCCATTATTAATTATTATGGTCCCAGGTAAACCGGTAAGAATATCAAGTGGGAGCAGAGATATAAAGCTCTAGGCCCCAATTCCAAGGATAAACCTTGGGTTCAGACACCCCTCAGTCCACCATGGAGTAGTAACACACCTTTATCAGGCACCCACTGCACACCAACACACAGAAATTGTGGCACTGAGCACATAAAAGCTGAACATGTTGTATGTCTTCACAGTTCAAAGCATTTCTGACAGGTGAAAGGGGAGGAAGAACAACCCCCAGGAGCCTGTGGGGAGCCCCCTCCTCTCACCCTCACCCAGAGCCCCCACACCCACCCAACCTCCCGAGGTTGCAGCCACAAGCAGACAAGGACCTACAAATCAATCACTGCTCCCATTTCTACTAATAGCTCGTTTCTTCTTTTTTTTTTTTTGTCTTTTCTTGGTTTATTTTACTGACAGCAGGTGCAGAGAGTTGCTTACACCTCACACCCACTAACTGTATATAGACAAATCTAATTTTAAAAGCTTATTTTTATCAAAGCAGCAGGAGACAAAAAAACCCCAGCAAGTCAGCTTCTTCAGGCAGTATGTGATAGCACTTCAGCACCCTCCTACCTTTTTCCATCCCCAGCCTTCTCCAGTTTTAAACATTTACAGCCCAAAACACCACTTTCCAAACGAAGTTCCTTACAAAGTCAGCCCTAT
>VZRS01013412.1:30278-61693 GCA_013398055.1 Ifrita kowaldi
CTGCAGCTCTTTTTAAGTTGGCTTCTCAGGCATTTCATCTTCCAGACAAACCCATCCCAGCTTTCAATCTAACCCAAAATTCGTCTGCTCAAGATTTCTGCTTGACTTCACAAGCTTCCGACATAATTGCAAAATCTTAACATGTTCTAACAAACCCTAAACAGCTCACAAAGATAAGCCCAAAAATTACCTCCTCTAAGCACTGACACACAGATCTCAGGCCTTTTCTTACTCCTCTTGCCTTTTTAAGCATCCCTTTGCTTTTTACACCCAGCCAGCTTCTGTAATAGCTGTCCTTTCATTACAGTTTTACACCACAAATAGCAACCCTGAAGTTAAAACTGGACTTAGCAGTGATTACACCATAATCTGCCCAACCTAAAATGGGTACAAACAAACACCTGGTGGCAGCCAATCGAGAGGCCTGGTGAGAATTCAACACACTGTGAATAAAATCAGGTGCCTACTATGCCCTGCTTCCTGATACAACTTCCCAAAACAACAACAGATTCAGTGGAAGGGGGGAAAAAAAAAAAAAAGCTCAATATAAGAAATCAAATACAAGCTGAACAAGGAACATCTTCAAGGAAAAATATGAAAATCTGGCTTTGAGATCAGGAGTGAAAAAGTGGGCTCTGATTCAGAAATACATCCAGAAGTGGTATTTGAGAAATAAAGCAGAAGGCAGGTCCACAGCAGGAGCCACCCCAAACTGGTTTCAAGAGCAGCAGCAGCAGCAAGCAGGGAGCCCTGGTGACTTAAAATCATGGAATCACAGAACTGTTTAGGCTGGAAAGCCCTCTTACATCAGCAACCCAGCACTGCCAAGGCCACCACTAACCCACATCCCCAAGTGCCACATCCATGTGTTGTTTCCAACACTTCCAGGGACAGTGATTCCACCACTGCCCTGAACAGCCTGTTCCAACGCTTGACAACCCTTCTGGTGAAAAAATTTCCCTTAATATCCAACCTAAACCTCCCCTGACACAACTCGAGGCCATTTCCTCTTGTAGCATCAACTGTTAACTTGGGAGAAGCCACTTTTATTCCTGTTAAGAGCCTAAAGTTGGAACAGAAGCCCTAAATCTGCTTTACAGTTTTTACCTGAGACACAACCTTCAGAGGAGCCTGTGAGGAGAAGGACACAAATTTCCCAAATTTGTGCCTGTTAGGAGAAGGATACAGACATTATTCCCCAAAAATCTTTGGGCATTCAAGGTGTTCAGGAGAACACCTTAAGTACCCTTCAGGCACACAACCTAAAAGGGAAGCCCTTTCTGGCAATCTGCTTCCTCAGCACCTTCTGAAGAGCAAATACTTGAGTTTCTCCTTTAATTAACAGAGCTCCTTATTTGTGTGACACTTTAAACAGTCCCCAACCTGACAGCTGGAGCAGAGAGGTTTTCAAAGGATTCTCTAACCCACGCAGGCAGTCCCAGGAGGGCGAGCAGAGGGAAGGGCTCCAGAGGGGAGAGGGCAGAATACATAAACACACTCTTTTATGCTGAGCCTGAAAGGCTCCAAAAGCCCAAGAGAACCCACTGCAGCAGCGCTTTAAAAAGGATCAAAAAGAGACAAGTGTTGTTTTTATATCTGGGTGTCAGCATGAAATGCCAAATAAAAATAATCACTCGGTGCCATTATAGCAAGAAGGCAGACAAAGAACTGAAAAGAGGTAATTCTGAAACACATGTCCCAAGTCATCGCTGTCTTCTGAACACGAGACAGCGTCTGCCTGTGGATTTACAGACCAAAAAAACCTTCAGCTGCCCCAAAGTGCTGAGGAGGCTCATGAGAACTGCACCAAGGACTTGAAACCAACACACAGAATTTCAGCTTCCTCAGGTTTTGTAGCTAAGGAACCACAAAATGCGACTTTAAGGTTAATGTGGCTTTTTTGAACTCACACTGGGATCCCTGCAAAACCTCCCTGTGTAAGCTCTGTGTAAACCATTACATGTATGATGGTGATTTTCTGGAATTGCAAAAATCCTGAAGGAAAAGGCAGGGATGTTTCCAAGGAAAGCACCCGAGCACATCCTCCCAGGACACACTGCTCTGCTCTTCATTTACATTTCAGCCAGCTGCTCGCCAAGGACAGAGCACACAGATTAGTCTGGGACACATCCTCCTTTTATTCATCAAAGATCAAATTTGGCTGTTTAGTAAATACTGCCTGCCTTCCTACGTATTTGAAAAATATTAACTGGGTAAAAATAGGAAGTGGCTTCTGTGAAGAGAGTGGCAGCCTCAGGAACCTAATTGTTCACAGCAGGCAGAGTTACATGAACCATGTGGAGAAGGGGACAAGAATCCCAGCACTGCAGAGAGCAGAAATTGTCCAGTTCTGCTGCAGCTCCCATGTTCTAGTCAACCCAAACACCACCAAACTGCGACCCCATCCCAATGTTAAATCCCTCAGCACAACCAGATACAAGCAAAGAAGAATCCCAGAGTGGTTTGGGTTGGAAGGGACTTCAAAGCCCATCCCATTCCAGTCCTTGTGTCATGGGAACAGATACCTTCCACGAGACCAGGTTGCTCCAAGCCTGGCCTTGAACACTTCCAGGGATGGGGAGTCTTTTTTTTAATCCCTTTGCTGTTTTTCTCCCAGCTGAACCAGGCCCAGACTCTTGGATTCAGCCCAGGATAAGACCTGAATGAAGACACCTGGAAGGTCATCCCAGTTAATAGATTATGCTTGAACTTTCTGCATACATATTGTGTAAGGGTCTGTGACCAGGAAAAAATCTCTTAAGAGGATGTGAACAAAAGCAGCTGAAATTTTAAAGCACTCTTCCTCAATCCTCCTTGCATAATTACCCTTTGCTGAGGAAGCAGCAGACAGAAATAGTTCCTCGAGATAAACTGAAAAACATGGACATCCATCCCTCAAAATGTAATTTCTACATAGAACCAGAATCCTTTAGGTTGGAAAAGGCTTGAAGATCATCAAAGCATGTTTTTGTAACAGGCTGGCAACTTATTTTCATGATTTGCTTCAAAGGGAAGGCTGAGGGTGACACTTCATTTAGTATTTTAATAATAAACATGACCATTCCTGCTGTTTTATGACCATTCCCCCCATTCAAGGGATACACTGCTCACTGTGGTACTGAAAAAAAGTTCTGTGGTGAAGGCTGCAATAGCGTAAAATTACTTTTAGGTCAAGTTTGGAAAGAGAGTAAATGATCACAGCTTTCTGAAAAACACATTAAAGGCTTCATTCTGTACCTTTTACTGGGGGAAAATTTCATTTTTATTCTAAAGTTCCTCCACAAAGGGAGATGAAACCTCCACTGACTGCAACAGCTACTTTCTGCCTCAAGTCAGGATGCTGGATGGCTTTTATGCTTTTTAAAACACTAAAAATAATTACTCCTCATGAAATGAATAAATAACTCTTAAATACATCCCGAAGTACATAGAGAAAAAACCTCCTTTTTTGCCATCCCAGCTGAGACACCCTGGACCACAATTTCTCTGTGTTTTTGTTTTATTAGACTCGCTGGAAAAAAAAGAAGTACTGAAATAATCATGACATGACTTAAAATATTCACAGACACGCCAGAGATGTGGAAAAGCCTTTAAGTCAAGTTTCACACCTCCGTGGCTTTTTGGAAACAAAACCCAAACAGTAACAGAACCCTCCTGACACTCACTGCTCCTGTAAACTTCAGTTCACCTTGGTCTGCAAAGAACTCAGTCTCAAATTCCAGACACACCACACATTTCACTTCGCTCCTACAGGCAGAATTAAACTCTAGATGGGGGGAAATAAAGACACCAGGTTTCCCACACTTTACTTGTTGTTTCAGCAGGTAGAGCATCCAGCAGTAGTAGTTTTTCTCTTCCAATCACTTAGAAGGTCCTTAGAAGATCACAAATCCCTAGGATTCCTCATTTCCCAGCATTTCCTTGTTGTACCATCACAGAAAAGAACTGGAAGTCCCAGACTACTGAAATTCCCATTTACTACAGGGTAGCACATTGCTGCTTTCCTCACATCTGATTTAAAATGTGTCACTCAGGAGCACAGCTGAGTGCACGTTAAATACGCAAAGGAAGAGTCTCAAGGCCATTTTTCTTCTTAATAAAAACTTATTCTTTGAGAAAACAAAGATTTGCGAGTTACAAACACACTAGGGACTGAAAAGTTCTGAACAGGAGTAAGAACTGGGGCAGGCAGTGAGAGAAAACTCCTCTACATTGTGAAGTGTAGGATTCCTCCTCATAGTGGGGAGGTGGTGATGGGCAGCAAGGGAAATCTCTCATGTGGAGAGCTGAAGGAAACATGAAACCATCTTTACACAGCTCAAATTCATTTACTGCAATGCTGAAGCCTTCAAGGCCTCCAGGAGATGTGGCACTTGTCTGATGCAGGGCAGGTTTCATGGTAATTGCAGCACTTTAGAAGGCGAAGGAGAGCAGAAATAGCAGTCCCTGGCCCTAATCACCACTTTCACGTGAAGCCAATATCCATCACTTCACCCATTAGGCACTGATTTTATGATGCCTGATAAATTTAGCTGTTAGGGAGCCATTCCAAGGCAGTAAACTCAGGTTTTTCTTAACTGATCAAGCAGCTGACACCTTAACATCCTATATACATCCTCCTCTTTACCCAATTTAACAATCCAGCACATTTACACTCCCTCAGAAAAGGAAGAGGGGAGGATCCACGAGGGCCTCCAACATGAAGGATTACACTTTCTTTTCTAGGGATGTTGTTTGAAGGACCTGAAAGTGCTCAAGGCCACCTTGGACGGGGCTTGGAGCAACCTGGGATAGTGGAAAGTGTCCCTGCTCATGGCAGGGGTGGAATGGGGTGAGCTTTGAAGGCCCTTCCAACCTAAATCATCCTGTGGTTCTGTGATTCTCTGACAAAGAACTGAAACACTACCAAATCACCACCAGAGATGTTTACTGAGGGTAGTTTATATGGGTTGAACTTCCTTTAATGCTGACTTGATTGGAAACCTTGACCTTATCCCTTACAAGGCCAATTAGAGCTCTTAATTATTCCAGTTTTCCGCCTGTTAATGAAATGCAACGGTGTCATTACTGAGGCTTGTCAGCCACACTTATGTGCAGGGAAATGATTTGACACTGCTTTTGTCATCTAATCCTTTCAGGAAAAACAGTCACAACTGTAAATACGTCACTTCAGGCACTGTAAATAAAAATCCTTCAAGACAAAGAGGACAGATGGCAACACTCCCAAGGAATACCACCTAAAATATTCATCCTTTAGGAGGAGAGGAGGGTCAACAGATTTTAATCTTCCAAGGGAAAAAAAACCCAAAAACCCACACAAATATCTTCTGTTCATGAAGTGAGGGGAGAGATCTGTCAGGATAGTGATTTTTGCTGAAGATTTGCTGTACTCAGTGACACTACACCCTGTACCAGCATTTCTCACTATCAGCATCCAGAAGCAAGACCCACACACACTGCTGTGCACAGGCTCAATTACCATCAGCAATTATTATTGCCAGTTCTAGCTACAAAGCAGCAAAAACATTTAAGGCAAACTTACAAACTGCAAGGCCTCAGTGTTAGTGCAATTCCACAGAAAAAGCCTCGTCCATCCCTCCCCCTTTCCTCCCATTTTAACTACAATTCCAAGCTGTTAAAATGTCAACCACCAAGCTAAAACAGCTTCCTTTGGCAGGAGTTAATTAGAAACAAATGTTATCAGAGATGCATGAAACTACAAACTACTGCTGAAGAGACAACTACAGCAAGAGACAAAAAACAGTGAGATGTACTAAAGACTTGAAATCAAAAGGAAACAACTCAAAATGATACACAGAACAAGGGGGGAAAAAAATGCTCTAGTACAGAAACCACCATCTGTCCCTTCAAAACGAGAGCTGCCATGAAGACAATGTATAGTTACCTGCATCCATATCTGCAAAGAAGGGAACAGCCAGTAAGGAAAAGAAGGAACCAGAAATTCAGTGTCTCAGAGTTGGATTTAAAAGTTCATAAGGAGAACAGATAAAGAAAAATAATCAAAAAAGTAGTTACTGTAAGATACACCTTGATAAGGTACTGTGATATTTTTGATTTCAAGCTATAAACTTGGATTAATGTTAAACACTACAGCGTACAAATTAATTTTCTATGCCATAAGAACATTTAAAAAAAAGACCATATATTTAATATATTAAACAATAAGCAAGTTACACCTTTAAGTTCAGGCTGGTGAAGTTCTTTTATTCTCCCAACATCCTAACTGTACAGAAATCCACCACTACAGGCAGTAATTGTGGCTTTCAACAGCCAAGCACTACTGAGAGCAGTCAACTCCTCTCCATCAGGACTAATTCCTGTATGGGCACACACTGGGGGCCAAAGTATTTAACGCAGTTATGGAAAAATCTACAATTATACTCATTGCACATACTTAGCTCAGCCTGGAGAACATTAAAGCAAAAATCTCCATGAATTTTGAAGCAGCAAATGGGATTTTGGTGGTTTGTTTTTTTTTTTTTTGCTAATTCATTTCTGCATGATCAAAAATGAGTAAGGATGTAGTTTGTGGGGGAAAAATAAAGAGTGGGATTTGTGTATGCACGTACCTTCAGGTGACTCCTCCTGGACATAGGTGCCCGTCAGGTACCGGTGCACCAGCGCGGACTTCCCGCTCGCCAGGTTACCCACGATCCCCTGGAATCACAAATAAAACAAAAGGACCAGAGAATTCAGCTGTGAAGAGCAGTGTATTCAAGCAAAATCTTCCCACACAAGTAACATCCCAAACAACAGACACGGTGCAAAATATGCCAAGAGATACAGCGAACAGCAGAGAGGTTTGGGGTGGAAAGGACCTTAAAGCCCATCCAGTTCCACCATCTTCCACTAGCCCAGGGTGCTCCAAGCCCCATCCAACCTGGCCTGGGACACTTCCAGGGATCCAGGGCCTCCCCACCCTCCCAGGGAGGAATTTCAGCCCAACACCACAGGAGTTTTCTTCCTGGAGGCGTTCAAATGCCGAAAGACTTGAGGATATTTGGGGTTTGTGGCTTTACAGGGGCACATGGAGCTGAGGACATCGTGCTCCCTTCTTGAGGGAGGCCATGGAAACTTCTTTCCCCCTTCCAAACCAGCCCAGCCTGCTCTGTTCTCTCCTGTTTACTTGACCCTCACCAGAGGTTCAGAACAGAAGGTCCCTGGGGACGAGATGAACTCTGCTGATCCGCCCGCGATTGCCAAATGGAGGCGGCCGCAACGAGCTGCACATCACTGCATGTTCTCTACCCCATCTTCTGAATCCTCAGCGGCAAGAAACCTCCCTCCTTATCAAAAATGGCTTGATAGGAGCCAGCCATGTGTGCTGGCACCCTCAAACACCCCAAATTCCCCTGCGCCTTGGGCTGATCCCACAGCGTGGGCAGCAGGGGAGGGAGGGATTCTGGGATGAGTCACGGGAAGAAAACAACATCTCTAACGTGTGTCCCTTGCCCCCAAAACATGAAGCAACCTCTCCAATTAATTACTTTTCCCTCCATTATGTGCCCAGGAACTGCAGTAAATTTGTGTGCTCCTACTCTCACCACAAAGCCATCAATACCTGAGGGAACCCTGTGAGGAAACAGCTTGGCCTCTGCAGCTCTCCTCGTCACCAAACTGACACCATCTCCCTTTCCATACAAAGCTTCCCAGTGAGAAGTTCCTTCCCACTTTTTTTTTCCTTTGCCTACAAGAATGCACAAAATCCTCCCTGTTCAGCATTCGCCACCACTCAAACATGGTTAATTCAGTGTGTGAAAGCTGAACTGTGTTTTTAATGGTCAACACTTTTGGCCAAGACACAGTTTTCCAGTGAAACCTTCACTTACAACTAGCCCCGTGTGGATGGAAATTGATGTTGTTTTATATTCCACTTGTGCCAAAACTGTAACTGCCAGGGACAACAGAAAGGCATCAACTTGGGGGTCCAGTGAGAGGCAACATCCCACAGCTGGGATGTCTTATTCTAGAGACCCTCAATATTTGAAAGACATCAAATGATTCAAGAATAGAGTCTTATAGTCATTTTTTTTTAAATATCCCAAAGGTCAGATCAGGATACACCATTTGATGGCACTTCAGGTTCCCTGATACATTCCCACAAACTCAGAGCAATAAATTCTGCACTGGAAAAAAAAAAATCTGGCCTCTGATACAGTTTCTCTCTTCATCAGCATTAGTATTTGCTTTAAGGCTGATCCCCCACAGCAGGACACAAATGCCAGCCTGTTTTCACAGCAGTCATATTCCTCTCTCCCCTGTTTTATACACAAACAATCCGAGTCATCCCCATTTATTTATGGATATGTCTGAAATGCACCAAGTTATGACAAGCATGTTAGGGAACAAAAATACCACCCTAACCCAGCTCAGGGAGGAGAAAATTCAGCTACAACTCACTGCTCTTTTCAGTTATGACTTGTGCAACACTGAATCATTTATTTGCATGTGCCAGACATGCTGTAAAACAAACCCAAGCCACTTTGCCCACTCCTCCTAAAGCCTGTTGGGAAAAACTAGAAACTGTATTGATGGCACTTGGCATTTTAAAGCCGTCCAGGACAGGAGCCTGACTGCATTTTGCATATTTTTTGCAAGAAATTCAGTGATTTTATCCAGCAATAGCTCATGTTTGTTCTGCCTAACGCATCCTTATTTAACATTTAAATAAACAGGAGCCAGGAATACTGAAGGTGCTGATCTCACCACAATAAAAGCATCAAAATCCATAAGTAAAACTGAAGTACTGGATCAGCAGGAACCAATTATACAATCCCAGACTGGTTTGGGTTGGAAGGGACCTTAAAGCTCATGCAGTCCCATCCTCTGCCATGGGCATGGACACCTTCCACTATCCCAGGTTGCTCCAAACCCCCTCCAAGGTGGCCTTGAATATCCTTCTGAGCACTGGAAAGAAACCAAGCCTCACGTTGCTAAAAAAGGAGGCAAAGACTGATGTTCTTCCCTCAAAGGCACACTGAAAAAATACACCTCCTTCCTTTATTGCAGCCCTGGGGGCTTTCCTCTGCCCTCCTAGAGCCAGTTTCTGTTCCCTTTACAATTCTGCAGAGCCCAAAGGGTACAAGAGCAGCCACTCTAGAAATAAATCAGAAATAAATATCAAGCAACCACCTCGATGCAAGGACCTCCCAGCCTGTACCTTTAATGCTCCTCAGGCATAAGGAGCCCCCAGGACGAAGCTGGAAGTTAGGGAATGACAGAGAGGTGACTCACGGCCCCAGCTCCTCCTCCCCAAGGGCAGATGTGCAGGGAAGGCACAGCAGATTTCAGCTGGGCTTCCTGATTTGCCCTTCCTGCTGGAGCACAAGTTCACAGGCACAGCTGGTGCTGCTGGCTTCCACCATGTGCAGTGCTATAATCCAATTATTATTGTTTTTCACAGCAAAAGTTCAGCTTTTACCCTTGGACAGCCATCTCATGGCACGCTGACCGCTGCATATCAATTCTCTGCAACAGCCATGAAGCTGAGATTTGTTTTCCTACCCCTGGTTCAGACAACACAGGGGCAAGGTACCCAAAATAAGCTCTCATGATGCAGCCAGGCTATCACAAGACAAAAAAAAAAATATACCCTGAGCCCATCACCTGGTGCTTGTGAATCATTTCTGTTCCGAATTACACACAGTACCTGCAATTTCCAATTTTCTTGGTGGGTGCTGTGAATTAGCAGGGCTCAGAGAAGGGGAAGGGATGTGCAAGGAAACCCAGGAAAAGGCAGCTAATAGTGTTTGGATTCCTATGCAACCAACACCTTCCAATCCTGAACTCCTGGTATTTCACTGTGTGAGGGTTTGGGGCCTTCCAAATGACACCACCTGTTTAACAAAACCTGGTGACCCTGCCTGTGTTAGAGAGTTACATCCATTGACAGCCTGATTTTTCTTGCACTCACCTTGAGCACTGCTAAAATCTAAACAGCCACAGAACTGCAGCAGTGAGGATGCTGCTCCCATCAAAATGCCTGTCCAAGTGCATTTATCCTGTGAAGTGTGGCCTTGCTGATTCTCTCACCTCCATAAATCACTGTTATCAACTCAGATTTGGGAAAAGTTGTTTGCCACGTGAGAAGTGGGCTGGTAAAGTCTGGCCCAGTTGACTACTCTTCAATTGAGATGGATTTGCCCAGTTCTAAGGGGCAAAGTGATCCTGTTCCAGCTGGGAAATGGGAGCTGAGCCACCTGCCACAGCCACTTCTGAATTCTGCACCACTGTCCTTCTGCAGGGTTTGAGGAGTTTAATGTGTACAATTAAATCTGGATTTCCAAACTCCACAGTGATCTGTTCTCAGGAGCTCTGTGCTGCTGGTTTGGTACCCACTACCCAGAGGTTTCCTTCCTCATCTCAGCCTCCCTGTTCACACCTGTTAGAAAGGAAAATCTGGGGAATTCTCCTGACCTGCCTCTCATTTTTGCTTTTTCTTCCAGCTATATGGAAAAAACTCAGCCGAAGGAAAAGTTGCTGTAAGCAGCTATTAAATCACTGTTCACTGTTACAGTAAAATGTAGGTTTTGAGTCACTAAATGAACTTTAAAAATATTATTTTCTTTTATTATTCAGTATCAATTCAGTTGAATTCTTTAAAGAGAGGGAGAAAAGACATTTGGTCCTCGAAGAAATAATGAAAACTTAATATGGGGAGATAAAATGAGCTTTACATGTCAGCTGCTAACTTCCACTGCCCTCATAAGACTTCCCTGCTGAGAGGATCCCCCTCGGAAGCTGGTCCTTGGAGCAGAACAAATTCAAACAGCAATCAAATACTGAGAGATCTTTGAAGTATGATTATAAATATTGAATATACATCATCTTCATAAAGATAGCCTCCAGCCTGGAAGTGTTCAGGTTGGATGGAGCTTAGAGCAACCTGGGATAGTGTGGAAGGTGTCCCTGCCCATGGCAGGGGGTGGAATGAGATGAGCTTTAAGATCCCTCCCAACCTAAACCATTCTGTGAGTCTGTAATAAAAACATAGAGGAAAAATTCTTTACTTATTAAAATTCCTTTCTGTGTTTTTTCCCAACAGTAGCTTGAATGAAGCATGGAATACCCACACTTGTGTGTGACATTTCCAGGATGTTTTCCAGGCTAGGAGTAAACATGAACTCACCACTTTCAGCTCCGGCACGGATCGGCTCAGTGTCCATTCCTGGCTGTTTACAAAGGCATCTGTGGAAGAGGAAAACATTCCCAACATCAGGATAATGACACTGAATGCTCTGCTGCACACGATTTCACACCATGGCTTCGGGAAGGCGACACCAAAGGTCACGCCTGATCTTGGCAGGCTGACAGTCCAACATGACAGAGACCAGGGGTTTGGGGAAATGATATAAAAAATTCCAAGAATTCCCAATCTGCACGGATCTGCTCTCACCAGCAAGTACACCCACGTTGCCAGCAAGCTCAAATTAACTCCAGGCCCTTGGAGTCGTGCAAAGGCTCTCCCAGTGTGCACCTGGTTAAACCATTTTCCATCCACAGCACCACCTTCCTTCCCTACAGGAAAAGCCTTGGATTTGTCACATTAAAATGTCACCCACTGCAGCTGCCACCACCTGCAGTTACTTCTCCAGCCAGGTAAATAAGAAAATTTGCTGCTTCTGAAACGTGCTATTTTCTACTGCACGTCACACTTAATGTCAGCAACTGCAGCAGCCAGAGTCAGTGGGAACATCCCCGCCCAGGTAGGGGAAAATCTCTTTATTCCCCAAACATGCCATTCTTCAGTAGCATAATCTAGGCAGAAATAAACCATTACAAAATTAAATAAAAACTACTGGGGCAAGGGTTGATTTCTTGAATAAAGGCAAGTTCATCACCGCTCCCAACAGGAATTAAGTCCTTTGGGCTGCACCTAGCTCCAGCCTCACTGACAATTCCACACTAGAGAACAGAAATAAAGCTCTCCATTTTCCTGTCTTCAAAAACATTTATCATTTTGTCCCTTCCATAAAGGTCTAGTCAGCTGTAAGCAAACAGTGATGTTTCTGTTACAAATCCAACGTGGATCCTGATTTAACCCCTCCAGGACCACGCAGAGCAGCTGAGTGCCTGAGCTGCACAGGATGCTCCCACTGAGCACATCAGCTCCAACTGCACAGAAATGAAGCAGCACCGAGATTCCCAGTGTTCCAATCAACTCCTGATGCCACAGGAAATAACAGGTGGAAGGTTACACCTGACCATGCTGTTTTTAAGCAAGCCAAGGTCCTGCAAGCCACTGCTTCCCCTCCAATACACTCAGCAGCAGCAGGAAAAAGCTGTCTCTTTTGATCTGTAAAGAAATTGGAGGCAATTTCCTACTCCAGATGCGTCCCTCACTAACTTCACAAACCATCCAAGCTTTCCCAGCACCTACCTAAAAACAATCACATAACAAACTTGTATTTTCCAGTCTATCTCCAATAAATATATTGCTTTTGCCTCAGTAGCACAAAACTACCTATTAGCCATGAATTAGGAAACCTTCTCCAGTTTTATTTAATGCATTGCTTTGTGTTCCAGCTGTGAATAAATCCTGTGTGTATCTACATGAAAACACATGGAAAATAATCAGTATTTTGGTACAGGGTTGAGCTGTACACACTCGCTGGCAGCAGGGAAACCAAAGGCTCACAGTGAAATGCTCTGAAGACTTGGGTTAACCTTTGGCATTCCAGGTGAAAAATCACTCAGCCCCTGTTCCATGACCTGAAGTCCCACTGGACCAAAACCCCCAGGAATACCTTTCTGTACCACACCTAGGTGACAACACCTTGAGCTGGAGACAAAACAAGCAGCAAATTTCCATTTGGGAACACTGCATGCGAGACGTGCTCATGATTAAGGCATTCCAAAGGGACCACAGCTTGGTCTAGGATGTTTTCCCACCTTCCTGTGGGAAGGAATATTTTCCCACATGGGGAGCAATGGAATAGGGAGCTTTAGATTGGAAAAATCAGGAAAAATTAGGAAAAATTTCACTGCCCTAACAGGTAACTGTCAATTCTCATGGCTTGCTTTGAGCTGCTGTGGATTTGGGAAGGAGCAGCCAAAGTTGAACAGCACGAGGAGGTTTCAGCTCATCTCCAGACTCTCAGGAGTCAAGGAAAACCATCAGTCTCAGGCAGGTATTATCCCTGGCTTGTGGAGGTTTATGTGTGGGAAACAAAGTGGGAGAGCTCCCTATTAATGTCAACAAGCTTCCATAAAAGAGAAGCACTGGATTTTATCACCATGGGAGATTAAAAAAATAAAAAAAGAAGAGTGAGCAAATCACTGCTACTGACTCGGAGAACTGCAAAAAAAAAATCTGCCAAGCCACAGGGTAGCTGCACATGGGTAACAGAAACATCACAAATCCAGTTGCTTTTCTTTAAAATAAATCCCTTAAAGTATTATTTTGGAAGACCTGTGCATTCCAAAAGGACAAATCAGGGAGGCAACGAAAGCTAAAATTCCAGCAAGCACAGAGGCCAAAAGACAAAGCAGAAGGAAGGCAACTGCAGAGAGGAAGGGTGACCCAGCCCAAGGACCTGGATTTATTCCTCAAAATGCACCAACACCCCACACCAGGACCTTCCAGAACTGTCTCACATCTAAGGGACACTCAATGTGGGCAATATATGCATTTCAATCCTGATTAGCAATGTAAGAAATAAAATAAAATTCACTTGACAAGATGCTAGACTTCTTGACAAAGCTACCTTGCCTTTTTACTAAGCACTGGGTTCCTGCCCCACACACAGAGGTTCTGAGTGTCCAAAATACTTGAGAACGATTGAAATTCCATTTTATTGCTAAAATATGCCTGCTAAAAAGGAGGAAAAAAATAAGAAAAAAGCTGGACCTTAACCCAACTAATTTAAAGTAGAATTTCCCACTTCTATTATCCTCAATTTACAATGCATTTACATAATTCATTGTAATTATTTTGTAATTATGTATTTTTAAATACATAATATTTGTAATTATGTATTTAAAAAAAACCCAACAAATTTCAATTAGGAGATCCATGAGATTCCTCCTCAGCATCCCTTACACTGGCATGTTTACAAGGAATAACACCACCTAAACACAGAACATGGCACGAATCAGCACCTGGTCTCTGCAGCAAGGTGAGCTTTGTGTGCCATCACTGGCATGGATGTGGAAGCACCCTCTAGCCAATTTAGTTTCTAGGAATGCCTCAGGAAGGAGTCATTTATTCCAAGTTAATCCCAAGATCCACGGAAGTTAAGGTGAGAAGGTCAGACACTTGCAGATAGAACACCACAAGCAGGTTTGGGGATTTTTCCAAAGTAGAGAAAACTAACTTACAGCTGCAGCATGAAACTCTGGATCCATCCAACCCAAATTGTGCAGTGCACACAAACCCTCTGCTGAAGCTGCAACCCCCCACCACCACATGTTGATTTAAACACATTGGAAGAGATTTGCATAATAAATAGAACCACATGGATGAAGTTCATCAACTGGGGTCTTGTTTGCATTACTGCCCGGCTCCAGAATTCCAGTGAACTCAACCTTCACGTCCCACTCCAGGCTCCACACATGCAAAGAAGGACTTTTGTCAGTAATTAATCACAGCTGTATGTGCTGCTCGCTTCATTTCTGCACCACTGATCAAAAGCTGCAAACATTCACGGTGTCACTCGTGTCTTTTTGAAACATGCACCAACAAGATCCCTTAAGCTGCATTTTCTTCGCAAAGTTTGCTCGGCCACAACAGAAGTCTTCTTTTGTTTTTCTCATTTCTTCTGTTTTTATTTCTACCACTATACTACAGCACAAACTCCAACAAGGACCCTTGGCTATTTTAAAACCTCAGCTCAGTAACTCAGTCCCACCCAGAGGAACCTTCTGTCTTAGCTCAAGTATTAAGAATGAGATGTAGACTTCGGTTCCACCACATGAACCCCAGAATGGTTTGGAAATGGAAACACCTTAAAACTCATCTCATTCCACCCCAATGCCATGGGCAGGGACACCTTCCACTAGCCCAGGCTACTCCAAGCCCTGTCCAACCCTGGACACCTGTTGAGGTGAAATCCTGGGGTTTGATGGCCATTCTTGCCCAGGTCTATGCAGTCCATGGCACAGGACAGAAGCTGATTCCAAGGAGTCCTGACTGTATATAAAAGCCCTGCTTAAAATTTTCCAACAGAAAAAATCTACTTCTTCAAATCCAGGAATGACCACTAAAGTCTAAATAAATATTAGCAAACTAAAGTTAACGAGAGAACACAGGGCCAAGGCCAATCCCACCATGCACGATTTGGAAGAGGGGAGGGAAGTCATGAAAACCAGAGATGTTTCACAGCCCTTACAGCAAGAACCACAGCAAGGGCCTGTGTGCTCAATATCCAGCAGTCTGGCTCATCCCATAGCGAGTTTTTATGCTGGAGACCCTCTCCTGAATTAACTCCATTCCCTGCCATGGGCAACAGCAGCAAGGCAGCTAATAGGACCTCTGAGAAAATGGTTCTAACTGGGGCCCATTAAATTCACAGCACCCTCTCCACCCTTTGGGTCCACCCTGAGGAAAATATCCCCAGCAGCCAATGCAGTCTGTCAATATTTTAGGAGAGCCTGAGCAGCCCCAATATTACCACAGCAGCGGGCAGTGCCAGCACAGCAGCCTGCCCATCACCAGCCCTTGACCCACTAACCTTGTTTTGCCCTTTTTTTTTTCACCCAAATCTCTCACCCTTGACTAGCAAAAAGCTGAGAAGCTCAGAGCTTCCTCTTCCTCTGAACCAGATGGAAACTCAATGGCAACCTGAGCAAAAGGAGTGGTGAGGGAAGGGCAGGCAGATCTCTCTGCAGGATGACATGAAAAGACTTAAATCTTTCACGATTCTTGGAAAGCTTCTTAGCAAGAGCTTCCCTCAGGCAATCCCAACGTTACTTTGCTGTCCTTTTAAATGAGGAAAAGCTGTAAATAAATAAAATATAGAAAAGCCAAGGGATTTCTCTGGAAACTCTCAGCTAAAGATCCTTTTTGCTAAGAACAGGAGCCCTCAAAAACAGGGGAATGAAGTACCAACAGCCACATCACACCCTGCTCTCCCTCCCCTTCAATAATTTCTGCATTACAAGCAATATTTAGAGTTCCTTCTGCTTTGAAATAACCTGAGAGTGAGCAGGTACAGAAAATATTCCTACAAGCTCCCACTTGCCCACAAGGATGCAGATAAGGCCACACATCTCTCTCTTAGAGCTGTATCAAAGCAGCACTTTCAGGACGTATTTCCCAAAGCTCGTGTGCTGATTTTCTTAGCGAAGACAGAAATTAGCAGCTTTTGGGTTGAGACTTGTGATCCTCCTAAAACATGCATTTTTCAGGAGGGGCAAGCTCGCGGCACATCCTCTCCAACCCAGCCCCCAGCCCTTTAAGTCAAAGCATTGACTCAGTTCCAACAGAAAATAGCAGAAAACCATCCTGACATGTTGATTCCTAAGCTTTGCATAAAATATTATCTGGAAGATTGTGTCACGTTTCAAAAAGCTCTTTTTATGTATTTTATGGGCCTCTGAGCAACCTGGTCTAGTGGAAGGTGTCCCTGCCCATGGCAGGAGGTGGAACTGGTCAGGTTTGAGGTCCCTACCAACACAAATCACCCTGGAATTCTATTACTTTTTATACCTGTTGTGTTTGGTTTTTTAAAAATCAGTTTTTTATATGGGTCCTCTCTGCCTATTCACTTTGCTCCATTACACCAGACAATAAGTACAAAGCAGTAACAAGTAAAATCTTTAGGAAACCACCCACAGCAGTAGCAGGGTGATTTAAGGTTTTATTTCCTCCCTACTCAGTGTGATAGAATCATGGCTTCGATGGCTTTCCACTGAATGCCAGTCAGGAATTACTGCTGCAACCACCCAGCTCCAAATAGTCCCTTCCTTCCTTCCTGAACTGCAGATGTGTAATTTATGATTCTCAGGCAGTTGAAGCAAAAAGCAGCATTGCAGCTCCTGCACTCCCTGTCCTCCTCCGGGTGGGAACTCCAGCCAGGCTCTGGGAATCACATCCCCTCCCTGCACAACGCTGTATTTACACTTCACTAACAGCATTAACACACACGCTGCAGAGGAAGCCACCAAACTGCCACGGAGCAATTCAATTACAGCCCTAAAACCAGAGGGATTTCACGAGCTGTCAGTTGCAGACTCCGCCCATCCCTGCCAGCGCTGTCAGGACAGATAAAATCCCACGAGCTCTCCCAGTTCCAACGTCAATGTTTGATATTGGCCTGATTTATCACTGGCCATACCCAATTCCTAATGACAAACAGGAAAAAGAGGCTGAGCTTGGAGCAGTTAAGGCACCGGGAATCCGAGCCCACGCTCATCAGAGCCTCCCGTATCTCCGACATCTGAAAAACCTCTCCCTGTAACTGAGAGTTGTATTAAAGAGATATTTAGGTCAAAGCCGTAATCTCTCTTCCAGCAGCAGCTGCAGCAGCAGCGTTATCCTTTGTGCTGCCATGGAAACAAAAGGAGGACCAGGGATGCAGAGATCTGCACGAGCTCCCCAGCCAGGCAGCCTTCCCCAAAATCTGCTCCCAGGCTTGGGAATTTGACAGCACTTGGCTCTCACCTCAGTGTTTGGGTTTTGTCTTTGATTTTCAAATTGTTGAAATCCAAAGTTATTTCGCTTCCCCCTCTGTCTCCCACTTGCAGCCACTCCACACAGCTTTCAGGTGGGTGCAGAGGTGTTACCTCCTTAGGGATAACCCCGTGCTTCCTACAAAAGGAATCATGGATAATGTATCCAAGTATATTCCCAAACCCAGTCTCATGCTCAGAGTTTTACATCTAACACCACCAAATTATTCGTTCTGCCCTTAAATATAATGTAGCTCCAACCCTGACTACCCATCCTAGCCCTCCCCACCCCACAAAACAAAATCCTAAAACCACACAGAGCAGATATTTTGGCTGTAAGCTGTTTATAAGGAAAAATAAATTACATACTTCACAAGAAAAACTTCCCATTCCCTGTATTTTCCCAGTGGGTTGGGTTCTGGAGCTGGCACACACAGAGTAAGAGAAATTAAAATCCCACAGATGAAACCACAGTTTTCTCCTGAGACAACTCTGCCGTGGGAGAAGCACAGAGCACGTCAACAAAGGATGTTCTGAGTGAGGACTGTCAGGAATACAACTCAATTCCAATCAAATGCACATTTCCTAACACATCCCTTGGAGAAATGTGGCACTGGAAGTCTGGGCCAGCCCCTTCTCCAACAGGGCAATGACAACCCCACCAAAAGGATAAAAGGAATATAAAAAGCAGACAAAGAGAAAATGAAAGCATCACTGTAATAAAACTGCTCCCTGCTCCAATAAAACTGGGGAAGGAAATGATCATCTCTGCAGTGCAGTGGAGTAACATCTTTTTGTTCAGGCAATAAACAGTATTTCCTAAGTGCCAAATCCCCACAGAAATTCAGCTAAACACAGAACCACAGCAGCAGTGGACTCCAGGAAGAAAAAGGCGGCACTGGAGACAGAATGTTTGGTAAATTCCTCAATTTGTTGGGTCTGCCTAAAAGCAGGTCAGTGTCAGGGGTGAGGTCTGTTTTCTCCCATCTCCTGTCTGAAGGCAAGGGCAGTGCCAGCACAGGAAAGATGATCCCACACAGAACTCCGTGAAAATCTGGAGATAAGGTTTGGAGCTGCTCAAGTCACACTCAAGACAGAAGGAGGGAAAATCCACATCCCAGCAAGGATGTCCAAAGTACCCAAAATGAGACACTTCAAAAATCATAGCCTGGGCTGCCTTTCCTGACTACAGACACAAACGAGGAATTAGCCTTTCTTATTCAAATCTGAATATTAATGAGGAACCTCCCTGAGAAGCATCGAAGATGAAAAGGGACAGCTTCTCCAGTTGGCACAAGAAGAATCGATGTGAAAGGATAAATTAAAAAAGATGATGTGGGGGGGGAAAAGAGCATTTTGAAAGAATATAGAAACAGATTTATCTGGCAAGAAGAAAGTCACAATAGAGATGCAAAAAAAAAAACGGAGAGGTTTTGCTGGGCAGGCTGAAAAGACTTTTAGCTTTTCAGCTAGGTAAGAATGGTTGCAACTCAAAAAAACGGCAAAAAATACAAAAGGGGAATTTGGTGACTGCTTGGTAGAGAAGAAAAGAGAATCATGGAATGACGTGAGTTGGAAAGGACCCACAAGGATCATCGAAGTCCAACCCCTGGCCCTGCACAGACACCCCACCAATCCCACCTTGTGCATCCCTGGCAGCCCTGTCCAAACTCTCCTGGAGCTCTGGCAGCCTCGGGGCCGTGCCCATTCCCTGGGGAGCCTGGGCAGTGCCCAGCACCCTCTGGGGGAAGAACCTTTCCTGATATCCAACCTAAACACCTCTGACACACCTCTGGAAGCAACACTTAATAAAAGCCAAGGACACAGTAAATCAGCCTGTGCAGGATTCCCACCACAGAGGAGACTGTTCTGGGCTAACACCTGAGCATCACCAAAATTTAAGCAGCAGAACATGAAGCAGATGGCACCAAAGGAGCAAAACCACAGCAATCCTGGGGTGAAAGGAAAATAAAAGGAGTATCAAGTCATGCTTAAAAAATGGTGACGAAAGTACAAACACGTGAGAGTGGCAGACACCAAATCCCAGACTAAAAATTTACAGGGGCTTGGAGTTACAGAACACAGGGAAAGGCTTCCCACTGCCAGAGGGCAGGGATAGATGGGATAGTGGGAAGAAATTCCTCCCCGTGAGGGTGGGCAGGCTCTGGCACAGGGTGCCCAGAGAAGCTGTGGCTGCCTCTGGATCCCTGGCAGTGCCCAAGGCCAGGCTGGACAGAGCTTGGAGCAGCCTGGGATAGTGAAAGGTGTCCCTGCCCATGGCAAGGGGTGGGACAAGATGGGCTTTAAGCTCCCTTCCAACCCAAACCATCCCGGGATTTTGTGAACGAGCAGTTCAGACAGAAGCAGCCATTTCCCATAAACACAACCCCTGAAGTGCTGTACTCAGAGCTGTGCGTCTCTGCTAAGGACACTGCCAAGGTCCTACAGGGACTCACAGCTCAATTGTCTTTGGGATTATAACAAAAGGGAAAACTATTGGGCTGGGTTTTAATCTGCCTCTTACCAGTTTCACAACGTGCTTCTTAATCCTTCAGTAAGAAGGGATAAACAAAAGTGACTCCATCTTTGCCTCCCCCTCCTCTCTCATGCTGATCCCTCTTGGCTGCCCCACTGCTCAGGGGGTGTTGCCCTTGCCGGGACCCTTTTACTCTCCCCATAGCAAGTTTGACCCACCAGGATGTCCACCACTAAGCACCACAAAGTTCTTCTGTAGCTCTGCACAACCAGCTCCTGGTTTTTGCTTTCCCTGGGCATTCATCAGTATCTTAACCTGAAGAAGCTGCAGCAGATTCCTCTGGGATTTGCTGCTGGGTCTTTTCAAGGGGAAAAAAAAAAATCAATTATTTATTCCTAGACATGATTTCCTACTTTTTTAAAAGTTTTATGCACAGGAGGATCCTCCCTCTCATCTGATGGCAGCTCAGCTCAAGTCTTTAGTGCGAGTGATCAAAATGAACAGATTTCCTTTGTCCTCCCCTACAGAACTCGAGTAAATGTGAGCTATGATTTTCCCCATAAAAGCCAAGTCTGCCCTTCCCCAGTACCTCATTTATCCATCCACCTACAGACCTTACTCTCAACTCCAGCTCGGTGGCTGCACACTGAGTGTGATTAATGCAGACAGAGGCAAACTCTGCCCCTCGTCACACCCAGGCAGCCACGATGAAGTCAACGTGGTTTCATGGGTGTGATCCCATAACTCAGCTGAACCTACACTCTCTTCCCATCCCCAAAATGCTCCTCCCCTCTCGAGGAACCTGCAAAGGAGTGATGGTGCCATCGAGGATTCTTTATTCTTCTCCTGCCCTGCGCCACCTGGTGCAGTCACAGCACCCCCCTATGCCAAAACCTGCAGTACACAAGTTCAATCACTTACAAATCAGCTCATGGCCCAACTTCCCTGCTTGCCAACCCAAATCTGTGCTCTGACATCATCTGACCATTCAGACTGACCTTTTTCAGTGCTTTTTAACTGAGGCTACGGAAAACGGGTCCAGCGGCTTTGCACAGAAGTACATCTAGAAAAACATTCCCCTCTCCACCAGGGAAATGATGACTTGTTTATGCAACACATTTCTGAAAACATTTTTTCGAACTGGAGTCATGTCTCCCAGATTGCTATGCTGGTTGTCAAAACAGAGCCTCTTTTTCCCTGACTGTACCATATGTAATCCTAAATCCACTTTCCCTCACTTGATATCACCCTCTGCAAGATTTGGAGATGATTAGTGGAAAATACACAAACGAGACACTGTTCTCCAGAGAACGGCACAGCGGGAATAATCTGATGGGGTTTATATTTATTAGCCTGATGCACATCTAACTTGTTTAAACAAAGCTTTTGTCAAATGTCAAAAAAAAAAAAAAAAAAAGAAAAAGTTAATGCAATCCAAGGCACGGTCTCAAAGGGAATTAATGCTGAGCTGGAACCAGTGCAAAAGCCCTGGTTACAGCAACAAGGAAACAGCGCTGCAGAGGGGGCCCATTTTCTTTCAGTTGCACAGAGATCCACTAAGAGAAAAAGGCTGATTTCCTAAGAGCCAACAGGGAGAACCTAAAGCAGGAAACTGGGGTGGGGAACACGTGGCCTGTGTGGATGAGAGTGGACAAGAGCATCTCCCTGATCTCATGAGGCGAGGAGATGGTCCCATAAAGCTCTCCAGTATGGGCAGGTGCCTTGGATGCTCTCCCTGCCCTGTCTCCCTCCCCTTGGGAATGCAGTTCAGGCAGCACAGACTCATCTCAGGTGCTTCAGCTGCCCGATTAGTTTTTATCTGCCTGCAATAAGGCTAATACCCACTTACTCCCTTTCATCACCCTGCTGCCTAAGAGCCTGTAAAGCCACCAAAACACTAAACCCGCACAGAGCCATCGGAGCAGCACTAAAAACCTGGGACTTAACACTGCACAGCTGAGCCAGGGATGCATCCTGAAGCTAAAAGCCAAAGCAAGCAGGGAAGGGCTCAGGTCTGCCAGCACTTTTTGCCTGAAAACTGCTTAAAAAACAGTTAGAAAAGATAATATGTGACTAAATGCTCCATTAGAAAAGAGTTTCCTTCCACAGCTTCCTATTTAAAAAGCACCTGCTACCACCAGGCATTTTGGAAAATACAAGACCCATGCAAGTACAAAGTATTTATTTTGGAAACTCTAAACATTTCTCAGGTGAACTTTAGACTCGGTGACTGTAACACAAAGCCTCTTTCAGCTCTCCCTCGCAGATAAAGCTGCAGGTTTGTAGGAAGCCAGAAGTAAGGAAAAACCACTGGGATGCCAAGGCCCCTTTCCTATCACTCCTTTGGCTTCTCCTCCCCTCCCACCTCACCCTCCATCCACCCAGCATCCCCAGCACCTGAACAATTACTGCAGTGCCTGAGATCTAAATCAACACAGAACCATTGCAAATATCCATTTGCTAATCCTTCCCCATTCGAGGCTTATAAAGCTGAATCTTTACTTTGCTAGAACTGGTAATATGACATTTTTTTAAAAAAACCCCACTCATCCAGGAATCAGGCTGTTGTGGGTCTTTGCGAAAATCCTGCCCTCTGGCTACGTTCTTATTTGTGTTTCCTGGGTGAAGCCAAGAAACTCCAGTGTGTTTTCCAAGCTTCAGCAGGTTCCCATCACCTCAGGCACGTACTTTAAACTCAAAGAACTAGAAATGATATCTTTAAAGGAGCCCATGCAGAGCTCAGTAATCAGAAACCAATTATGTTCATCTAAGAGACCAAACACCTCTGTCCTTAAGGTCCTGGCTCTGATGCTTTTCACACTTGCTATTTTACAACATGCAAATGAGCCCTATTAAAGGATATTTGGGGAAAACTGAGCTGTTTTTGCACAAACCCTCTTGCTGCATCTTGACATCTAATGTGCTCTAGCAAACCATGCCATAAACGAGTCCTTGCTAAACCCCTGCACCCAAACACTTAAAGAATTACCCTCCCTTCAAATTCGGTTCCCTACTAATCCTAAAACCTTCTACTGCCTTTATATGAGCTGAGAAAGGAAAGCTGGGGACAAGTTTATATTCTTTGTCACCTCTGTGCCACTTCCTCAGGTAAACTCGACCCCATCAGCTACTGAAATTCATTATAGAAAATTCTTTTCATGTTTGGAAAAAAAGAAGCGTGCCAAAAAACCCACATAAAGATCTAAAATGCAGTTCAAAGCCAACAAGAAGGGTGTCAGCCTCTACTCCAGCAACACCACCAGCACACACTCTTAAGAAAATAATTAACACAATCAAGTGCAGCCTTAAATCCGTAGTAAAACGCGGCCACTTGGAAGCAGCACAATGGGGGAACACAAAGCAAACAGCCACGGCCTCCAAATCTCAATAAAACCACCCCAAAAGCAGCAGCAGAATGTGTGACACTGAATGCACCCTTCCAGAATCCAGAGGGAGCAGCTCTGCCCCTTCCACGCTGCTCCCACAAGCTGCTCCCTCACGAAGCCAGGGGAACTGGAGCTGTCCTTAGGATCACATATACACAGACAACATGTGGCTAGCACATCAAGACAGCTACTGGGGCAGATCAAAACAATTCCTGGCTCCTCCTCCCCGTTTAAATGGATTTATTTTTTCCCAGGCAAAGGCGGGCAGCGGGACGAGCGCGGCGCAGGCTCCAGCTGCTGCCAGCAGCTGGAGCAGACCCCGGCAGAGCTACAGCATTTTGTATTTTTTTAAGCTGCAGTGCATAAGAGTTCACATCCCAGAATGAAAACAAAGCAAACCCCAAAATAAACTTCGCTGTCTTACTAATTAAAGGGATTCGTTCCTCCAGGAAGGCCAACACAAACCACTGCTGTGGGGTTAAGGATGTATTTTTAGCACTCAGTCCTTCCAGCATTTTTACAGAGGCTGTGCAAGGAAACCAGAGTCTGACTGCCCCTGCAGCATCATCAAAAGCTCTGTCTAGGAAGGAGTTTTTTTCCTTAAATTTATTTGAAATGCCACAGGACATTTCCATAAGCTAAATCCCAACAGTACTGAAGTTCTTCTCCAGCACCAAGGTTTTCATTCCCTGTTGAGAAGCCAACAAATTTTGACCGCCACCACAGAATCCCAGACTGGTCTGGGTTAGAAGGGACCTTAAAACTCATCCAGTCCATCCCCTACCAGGGGCAGGGACATCTTCCACCAGGACCAAGGTGCTCCAAGCCCTGTCCAGCCTGGCCTGGAATACTTAAAGGAATGGGGCAATTTCAATAGATATTTAAACAAATCCGGCACATTTTTAGTTGCCTTTGCTGACCTTTCCACTTAATTCACAGCAGTGACGGGGGCTTACCATCCTGCAGGTCACACTGTCAACAGATAACACTATTTATAAAATAAAAGCCTGAACTTAACAGTGACAGGCATGGGTTTGAAGCCAAAGGAGAAACAAGCATTCCCAAACTGACTGTCTTCACCTTGCTCTAGGAAACTGCTCCCAAAGGCATGGAATATGACAATCTCACTTCCCCAGTGCAAGGGAACTGTCTCCTTTTCTAACAAGCCAACGAGTCTCCACCTGCAGCTTGGTCCCAGCTGATGCCTGTTACATTGTTCCAACCACATTCCAGATTTCTCCAGGCTGCTCAAGACATCTAACCCCAGGATTAGCAAAATCAAGTTGTACCTGATGTAGAGCAGAGCTGGAAAAGTGAGGTGCCTCCTGCTCTGAGTGTTCTGTTTAGGGAACTCCAAAGCTGGTTTAACAGAGAAACGTTCAGATTAAGCAGATGTGCTTATTACTCATATATGCAAGAGAATGAGGGGACAGACCTTTCTATATGGTGGTAAAACAGTTCCAGCAGTGAAATCTCTCCATGCCACAAACCCCTAAGGTTTTTCCCATGTTCATGGATAAATAAAACAGCTTTTATCCTAAATATCAACGAGAGGCAGCCAAGAAAACCCAACTCATTTTATAACAGGTGGCCTGGGTGATCCCCAACACTTGAAATCCAGGTCTCCAGACCATTTAATTTAAGGCAAAGATAATGCCATCTGTACCAGCTGGCTCCAATTCACACCTCACCTTTATCAGCTGTGGAGGTATTTTCTCGTGGGCTGAGAACCACCCACCACTCATGTCCCTGCTGACTCACACAAATATTAATCAGCCTTTAAAAGGTGGTGCTCCACCACCTTATGCAAATTACAACCAACTCAGGGAGACTAGGAGACCACAGTTAGGGATCTGACAAGATACACCTGGATATACCATACAATATTCCCCATTAAATAAAACATGAACAGTTCTAGCAGCTCCTACTCACTTATGTAAAAACACAGTTCCAGTTCAATAACTTCCAGTTATTAAAATCATAGAATAGTTTGGGTTGGAAAGGACCTTAAAAGATCATCTTTTGCCAAACCCCGGCCACAGGCAGGGACACCTTCCAGCAGACCAGCTTGCTCTGAGCTCCACTCACCCTGTGCATTCAAAGAAAAAGGTACAGAATACAGATTTCAGATAGTCCCCATTGTCCAACTCACCTTCCTCTCATTCAGACCACAAGATGAATATCTCAGGACAATTTGCTCCCCTTATCTGCCTCAGTGCCAGCCTCTGGGGCAAAGGCAGAATATTTACATATCATTTGGGACTGGCCACTTGACTGGGACCACAGTTTATCAGGGAGCCTAAAGGAGTAGGAGAAGCACATCCTGCTGCCCTTCCCCCTCTGGCAGCACCTACAGGATCCATAGGAGGCTACAAAAAGGCTCCCAGCAGTTATAAGCAGGCTCACCTTGCCAGACTGCATTACAAAATTAAAGGCTGAACACAAGGCTACTGTTTTTATAGAAAAAAACAACTGTTTACATGAAAAAGCTGGACAGCAGACAATACAAACTGAAAACATTACCTTGCATAGGATCAAACTGCTCTCCTCCATGGAGCCCTCACATCCCTGCTTCCCGAGCTGCCTCCAGGCCCCTTAAATGCTGCCTCCATTGGAGGAAATGCTGCCCAGGTGCTTCTTGTGAGGTGATTTTCATTAACCCTGCCCAGCATTACAGCTGAGCATGATCAACTTACGCTGCTCTACCCAAAAACTGTGGATACACATCAGCAAGAGCTTGCATCCCCGTTAAAATCACAGAAAATTCACGATGGAAAAGACCTCCAAGATCAAGTCCAACCTTATTCTAAGTAGCTAAGTCAGGTGTGTACTCTCACAACCAGACCTGTTTGTCATCTGTAACCCTCTAAAGCAATTATCATGGCTAATTATACCAAGGCTACAGCAGAAAAAAAGAAAAATCTCAAACTATGTTACTTATTAAATGGCTTTAGGCACTGTAACACACAAGCAGAATGAACAAAATTGTCCAGGGAAGCATTACACGAGTTTTTCCCCATTAAAAAAGCTGGCAGGCAGTCACAGAGGGTTCCCAAAGAATTACTGGATGAGGAAATCTCTGTCCAGACCAGCCTCCATAGGAAGGGAAAGCCTGAAATAAATGCAGTAAAAAACCCACTATGGATTTCAGGCTGAAAATTGTGCCTCTGAATTAAATCCTTGCTCAGGATTGCATCTGACACCGAGAACTGAAAACCTCTGGCCGCTCTCAAGTGCTGCACCACTGCACCTTAAAATATCCATGAGCTGCCTGTTCATAAGGCTTTGCCCTGACACTTGAGTGACCCCAGGTGTGCCCACCCCTGCAGATTCCCTGGAACACAAAGCCTTTCCCTCATCCTTCCCAAGAACTCATCACCTGCCTCGCTCATTGCCACTTTCAACAAAGGAAGGGAGCATTTTCAGCTGGAGGAAAAAAATCCCTCATGTAACTTTAAAGGTGCTTTCAGGCAGCTGAACTCCCCAGAGTCAGGCATTTATCTTTTACATTAAACAGAGATGTCACCACAATCCTTATTGTTTTAAAGAAAGAGGGGAAATATGCTGAATTTCAAACAGGAACTGGTGGAAATCACAGCGCAAGAAATGGAAAGCTGACATTACCCAACCGATATCTGGAGAATAAAACATCCAAGATGAATCAGATGAGGAATTACGAGATTTTTCTGCATAAACCAAAGAATAAGCACTTAAATTTCCAATACTTTTATACAGACACTGTATTTGACAGCCTCAGTGTCTTCCCCAACACAGACATACAGCGAGCATTAAGCATTTTGAAGTTATAATGAAGCATTTGTCAATTATACCCTCAGAAACTAATGATCTGTCCCAAAACACAAACATCCACATTAAACATGCCACAACGCTGCAGTAAATAAGTCTCACTACCCAGGCCAAAAAAAAAACCACTGGGGAGGGAGAGCCCCTAGAGCTAAAAGTAGATCCTTCATCAAGAGGGCAATACCTAAACCTGAGCTGAGGAACCCCAAACCACACAAATCCCCTGCCTGCCCCCCAAACACAACGTCAGCAATAAAGGAGAAATCTGATGCCATTCTTTAAGGCTGCTTCAGCACAGGATGTTTTCTCCTTACAGCAATTTCAAGGCTGTTGAAGTTCTCCTCACTAATTCCCAAATTATTTCCAGAAGTGATTTATAACATGCCCAGGGACAAAAGCAATGAACAGCATAAGAGCCTACTGAAAACTTGACCTTTGGGGTTTTGCATTGATCCCCCAGCCTTTATTGGTATTTTTCAAGAAAATCCTATACTTAAATCTCACTTTAATATAAACAGCCACAGAGTTTGCAGCTCAAAAATCTGCTACGGGAATTAAATGCCACACTCCTTCCTGAAAATTCAGGTGACCAGAACCTCAAAGACTCAAGACTTCAAAAGCTGTGCTGTAATTCAAGCTGCATTTACACAAACTGGCTCCCACTTCATGTACCAATTACGGTGTCCTGGAAATGCGCCTGAAAAATGCTGCCAAAATCTGTGACAAAAACATTAAAAATGCCCTTAAAACCCCCAAGAAAACAACAAAAAGCCTTACAACCGCTTTGAGGCCCAAGGTTTTAAGCACAAGTCATCCACTGGAAAAAACAAGACATTGAAATGAAGGAAAAAAATACAAGTGAGAACGCTGCAAGAGTGCTTATTTCAACACCCAGCTGATTTTACTGGTTCTGCAATCACTTTTTCCTAGGTTTGGCCTGCTGGGTGCATATTCCACTAAACAAACATGAAGAAATAAAGGTGGTAAAATTCACTTTAAGTGATTTCATGAGTTGGAGTTAAACACAACTGCCTTTATTACTCAAAAATTCCCAGCCCAGAGAGCGAGGATGCAGCCTGACTCCAAACTCCTATCACACAGCTCACCACAGTCATAAAATTATTAAATATGCATAGGAATGTGCCTCAAATGAAGGCACTGCAACCAGACTTCATTTGACATGTATTTATACATTATATAAAAATTATGTCCTAATAGATATGCAAATAAATCACATGAAATCCCCCCAAAATGGCACATTGTGGAAAAAAGGGAATTCATTGAAAAGAGGGAATTAAGAAAAAAAAAATCCTCTGAGACTGGCTGAAAAGGGTACAAGAGCTGACAAGATAAGCTAAACTACAGTGGTGTGAGCCCAAATTTAGCCTTGGTTTATCTGAGAAGCCCTTTGTGGAGGTTACATGAGGTTCCTTGAGCTCTCATCCAGCACCCACTGTTTGTTGGTCAAGTATTTATCAAAGCTCATCCTCTTAATGACTGAAAAAATACACAGAAATCCATTTTTACTAATCTTAGCAGGGAAAAAAATATGTTCTATGTTTCTGCTGTGATTTTTGTTCTGCTTTCACTGCACAAAATCCTTCCATCCTCCTCCCCTGAGGACTGATGGTGCTGCCAGCACTGGGGGACAGGGGACAGCACATGGAAACAGCAAAGGCCAGCAGCGTTTGTGATGACTGCAGTGGCACATTCCTAGGATTATTCTGCAGGAAAGGAACTCACATCGGGTCCAGAAAGAAATCAGCTTTTTCCTTAGGGTTTAAACTGTGTACTCTGCTGTAACAGTGAAATGCACAGAGCGAGCAGGAGCGGGAATTCTCTGTCCCGAATTTGCAGAGCTCACTGGAGCTTGGCTGGGTAACGCAGCTCCCTCCTGCAGGAGGGAAGGAACAGTTGAATTCCTCTTGTTTTATTCCCCAAGGGCAGCAGTGGCAGCTGTGAGTGGGCTGGGAAAGGAGGCTGGACACAGACAGAGCTGGAAAAGTCAACGTGGACTGAGAGACACTCGGAGCCACCCCTGAAGCCACCAGCAGACACCTGCAGTGGGGTATTTGGGGACAGGACACTGACCTGGAAGCCAGCTACAACTAAAGGAAAACTGTATAAAGCCCTGTGCTTGTGGAAACAGGGTCACACACATTTTATAAATCATTACTCCATAATAACCAGCTCCATCACCCACAAAATGCTGTCAAAACCCCCAATTTCCATCAGTTCTTGCACACAAAAACAACCCGTGTCCACACTTTATCCACAGTATTTATGGGCAACATCACACTGATACTGCTGATTCTCAGCCTGGGGGCCCTAAAAATACAAAGCAGAGCAGGCATGCTCGGATCACACTCGATTTCTTCTTTATTTGGGGATGGAAAAGGATTTGTTATCAGTCAATTCCTGACATACTTTGCGAGGGTAGAGGTTAAGGCAAGCTGTGACAGGGACATACCCTGTAAGTATAAAGAAGAGGAGCTTCACCTTAACACCTCTTCCAACCTCGACAGCCATGGCCTGTGCTCCTGCCAAAGAAACTTCCAGGAGGGACTCCAAGAACAATTTCCTTCAGTGTGCTCGTTTCTCTTCCAAGCCACCTGAGTGACAGGATTCCCAGGTGAAAGCCACACGGTGCCCACACGCACACTGAGGGCTGGCAGGGATTTCATACCACAGTTTCAATGGTACAGTGTGAAATACGACATCTGGGACTGCAATCCATAATCCACACGGAAATCAGAACTTCCATGTCCATGGGAAGAGGCATCTAATCATAGGAAGGAGTTAACACAGCATCACTTCACAGTTATCTAGAACAAAACTGTAATTAACACAGCAACTAAATCCCACTTTGTTCTGGAATCTCTTATTTTAAGTGCAGTTTTCCATTCCCCCCACCGAAGTAAACCCAGGAAAGTCCTGCTTCTGAGATGCATCCCTGCAGACCCTCAGACTTGATTCAGAAGGGACACAAAGGTCCCTCAAAATCAAGCACTGCTATTTCACCACCCCAGGTGAGGACGGGTTCCAAATGGATGGGATGGAAACTGCCAGTAAAAGCCACCCAGGAGAAAGGTTCCCTCCTTAAACAAGGGATAATACAAATCCTGCTGCTACTCTGGCTGAGACTTAGGTGGGAGAATCTGGGAAAAGGTGATGAGTGGTACTGACATCCTGCTCATCTACCCAGGAGGAGCTGGATCAGGAATGCTCCAAGTGAAAGGAGCCTCTATGACCATCAAGCACCGTGTGCTGAGAGATGTGCCACGGCCAAAGGACAAACACTGACCTGCACTTTAATCCCCACCGTCCTTCAAGGGAAGATTATTTGTTTCTGCCAGTAAGCTGTGAGACTGGGAAGGGCATCTGGGGCTATGAACTGGTCTGACACGGACTGGGAGAACTCATGGAAAGGTCTCCTCCTGATTTTTAGCTTCACCACTGAAGTGCAACTTGGCCATTCTGGCAGAAATACACAGACTGAGGGCAAGGCAACACTGCACGACCACCTCAGGACAGAAACAGCACATCTGTCCAGGACTGTGATATCTTAATCAGAGCTTAAATGAATGAAACCACCTGCCAAACTAGAAAACAAAGTTTTACAGCCTTGTTATAAAACAGCAGCTATCGTGTTTCTATTTTACAGGCACAACTGAACTGAAAAACTTTCAGATTCCACAGCTACACACACACATATATATATACATACTATATATATATATATATATTTATTTTTTTAAATTCAGGAATCTCTCAAAGTGCTTTTCAGAACAAGTTCTTCCATGCTATCAGCTCTGTTTCCTGANTGCTGTTCAGAACAAGTTCTTCCATGCTATCAGCTCTGTTTCCTGAAGGAAGAGGGCAGCTAGAGCAACAAGTCTTTAGATGACTGCAGCGCTGTCTGATCAGCCTCTACTTAGCATGAATTCTCCTCCCTGCCTTAGGTTAAAAATAGAGCCAGTTCAAAGGGCTGGAGGTCAACTGCATTAGCAGGTGATTCACCGGCAGACAGCAGCCAGAGGACACACCTGAGGCTCTGCAGGGCCTCCCCAACCCCGGGAGAGAGGAGGTAAAGCAGGTGGCAATAGCAAAATGTGGCA
>VZRS01013412.1:71241-135640 GCA_013398055.1 Ifrita kowaldi
GGCGGGCAGCGCGCAGCGGAGCGGCGGGGCCCGGCCGCGCCAGCCGGCAGCGCACAAGCGCCGGACTGGAGTCCCGCCCGCCCGGGAGCGGCAGCAGAGCGCCTCCAGGATTTCCCTCCGCCACCTCCGCCCGGGAAAGGGAGACACCTCTCGCTTCCCTGCCAGCAGCATCAGCAGTCCAGAAGCGCGGGATTGTCCTCTGGAGATCATCCAGTCCAAGCCCCTGCCCAGGCAGGGTTACCTACAGCAGGTGACACAGGAATACATCGAGGTGGGGTTGGAATGGCTCCACAGAAGGAGACTCCACAGCCTCCCTGAGCAGCCTGTTCCCCATCCTCAGTGTACAGAAGTTCTTTCTCGTGTTGAAGTGAGACTTCCTGTGGTTTAGGTTATGGCCATTGCTCCTCATCCTGGCACTGGACACCACTGAAAAGTCTGTAATCACCCTCTTGGCCCCTGCCTTTGAGATAATTACATGTATTGGTGGGATCCAGGATTGATCCAGGCCCACGAAAGGGCAAGGCATGCAGTGCCCATCAGCGTGAACCACGACCTGGGCTCAGATCTTGGATGCAGAATGAACTGAAGCACTGCTTCCTCCTTAAAAATAGTCAGAATTACCCAGAACTGATCTATTTTTTTTATCTGTGACCCTCCTTAATAAATGCTTGTTCACCACAACACTGAGCACAATTAACAAGCCCCATTACTAGATTGGTTAGTCATGCAAAAACCCTTCCCAAGCAGCGGTTTCATCAGAACCTGGCTCTTGTACACAGCTGGAAGAGGGCGTGACACACACCTCCTTTCACACCCAGCTTGCCAATGCTTTTGCAGGGATGCTGAGGTAATTAACCACCAATAAATGCCCACTGTTAGTCACTCACCAACCAGGATGGCAGAAAAAACGAAGTTAAGCAACAGTAGGAATAAGGTTTCTAGGTTCCGTGCCTAACGTCCCGTAAAAAGTCAGGCTTGAAAAACCACCTCTGGCTGCCTTGCACCTCCCTCCCACATCTACAGTCAAAACATCCTTTACCAATGCCAGTGAGGGACAAAAGCAGTAAAAAACCAGGTGTAAAAAGGAAGGAAAGCACTGCCACTTCCAGCACATCCCCAAGTGCCACATGTAGGTCTTTTAAATCCCTCCAGGGACGGGGACTCCACCACCGCCCCGGGCAGCTGTGCCAGGGCTGGAGCTCACTTTCAGAGAGGAGCAGCTCCTGGCACGAGCTGGGTAGGGCACAGCCCCAGGAGCAGGTCCAGGCAGGAGGCTGGACTCTCACGCCAGGAAGAAGGGATGCTCTGGGCCCCAGCCTCTACACAGAGCAGTCTGTTGACGACACTGCGATCCCACAACACACGCTGCTGGTTCCATCAGCGATTTAACTCACTTCTCCAGATATGACAGAATTAACACTGACTATTCTTCTTGGCTCTATTCACCACGGAACAGATCTGCACGTGCATCTACAGCAGATACCTGATCAAGACCAGGGGCTTGGAGCAACCTGCTCTAGTGGAAGGTGTCCCTGCCCACAGCAGAGAGCTGGAACAAGATGATATTTAATGTCCCTGGGATTCTAAGGGGTCTCCCTGGACCAGCCTGAAAACAATTTCCAGTTCCTTCTAAATGCTTGTTCGCTACCACAGAACGATGGCACATTTTTCCATTTCTCTGACACCCAAGAGGCCATTTCCACTAAGTATTTCCAAAGGGAAAAAAAACCTAAGGTGGAGAAGGAGGGGGAGAAAAGACCTGTTATGAAATATGAGCTTAAGAGTAAAAAAATCGTTGTTTATGTTCTTCTCAAGATTTAAATCTGTGAATCCACCAGACTGAGTGCGTGGGGCTGCCAGGACTCATCCCGTCCGCATCCCGCCTGCAGATCCAGGCCGCGCTTTCCAGCGCGCCGCGCGGGGAGCGCAGCCTCCTCACCCGGAGCGGGATCAACCATTTCTCATCCTCCCGGGATGACAGACCCCTCCAGAGGAACCACTTTTAAGCGCAGACAAATAGCCGGCACATTCCTGCAGCCCTCTCCGGAGCATCCCACACGCCCCTCTGCCCGCACCCCGCCCCGCTCGGGGCTGTGCTCCGCTCGCACCGGGCTGGAAACGCGGACATCCATCATCGGTTCGGGATGCTGCAGCAGCTCTTCTACGGGGAGTAAGTGGTACTCGGAGGTTGCTCTGCTGCTACTCATCACAACTTACCACCCTGCAACTTCTTGTAAGGTTTCCTGTAAATAGGACAAGTTGTTTTGCAGCCGCCTGTGCTGGTGGTGCAAAGCCCATCATGTGGTGGTCCTGCAATCCCCCTTCACCACCGGCCGGAGGAACTACAGAAATCTGCCTTAATTGCCCATCTAACACCGGGTTATCTCAGAGCAGGGACCTAACTCCCAGCGCAAGGGATGTCTTGTTTAATATTGCGGAAGAGCTCCGCGGAGGCAATACCTAAACTGCGGGGATCCTGCCCGGAGCCCAGGGCAGCATCGCTCGGCCGCCTGTGCCCACCCCGGCCGGGCTGCGAGCCAAGCAGCGAGCTCAGCCCGGCTCCTGCCGCTCCTCCCGGCCCGCAATTAGCACAGATCCGCTCCCAGAACAGGAGAAATCCCTCAGGCCCCGGGACAAGAGCAGCCAGAAGCCACGGCAGCCAACCCAAACAAGCCATTTGGATCCCAGCCCACGCCGTGTGTCCTGAAGGGCCCTCGGCAGCGGCTCCCGCTCACCTTTCATTCCACAGGCACTTGGAAGCAGAGCAGGACGCGCAGGCACCATAAACACCGGGCTCTGAAACGTGTCGGCCCCACTCCAGGGGCTGGTGACACGAGGGGTTACACCCTCCATCCATCCCACCTCATTCCAACGCTGCCCATTGCTCTGTGACCTCCTGCCAAGTGCACGAAACACCCCCAGAGGATTTTGCTTGACAAAGTCTTGCTGTCCCTCCAATGCAGTCACACTGGAAAGCAGAACCATGGAAATCCTCCATCCCATGCAGTGAGTAAAAGGTCACGTTTGCCATTTCCCACGTAGGAGAAACTCTCTACTAAAATTTAGAGTTTCACAATTCTCAGTAACTCAATGAACTCAGTAATGTATTTTAATCAGTGAAGCACGGGTGTCTCAAATACATCTTTAAAAATCTGCAAGCAAAACTCATGTGATCAGAGTTAAGAGCAGAGGGAGCTCTCTGAACACAACATTCACTGATGCCCACCCTGGCTGATGTTCTGGAGCCGAGTTTCACATCGCTGCTGACACATCCCCAGCACACGGCCCTCGCTGCTCACCATCGCCAACTGCAGAGATGACCCTGCTGGCAGGAGAAGCATTCCTGCTCTCCAACAGCTGCAAAGCAAGGTTGCTGCGAGCAGCAAATACCACTGGTACTGACTTTATAAAGCAAAGACTTCTCGTGTCATTCCAAGAGATGCAAAATTAGCATCGTATTTTCTCTCTTCCCAAGAACTCTTTGCAACAATAATTATAATTCTTTAATTCCTTGTTCTTAATTCCTTATAGGCGTTTCACATTCTGCCAGCAGATCCATCACAATCACCACTCAAAATGTAAAAGCCCAGACAAAGAGAAAGAACAGTTGGACTTGATGATCTCATGGGTATATCCCAATCTGAACAATTCTAGGATTCCATGAAATGCCCTCCTATACATCAGCAGCATCTCAGAATTAACATTTCCATGCTGAGACAGCTTGGAGAGGTTTGCCAAAACCTTTCAGGTACACAATTCCTGTGATGCTGCTTGTTTACATGCCCATGTTTTGGATTTTATTGGATACTTCACCACCCTCATTGTCTTTATTTTTTTTTTTGTGAGAAAAGCAGACCTAAGTATTACCATTTCTGCAGACTGCAGGTTAAACTCTGGCCACACAGCACCACTCCAAGTAGTGGTTCCTTTGACAAATTGATTGTGGAAGGCAAAATTAGGTCACCTGAGCAATTCTTGGGGTAATTCGGACGTGATTTCACTTTTGTCTCCTGGAGAGGCCACACTCCATCCGCTGTTTGTCATCACAGATCAGTGTTCAACCAGCAAACAAGAGAAGGCATCTGGACCAGAACAACATTGTGCTGCAGGGGACCAGCATCACAGAGCCCAAACTCAAGGGTTCTCTCGAGCCACGGGGTTTGCATTAAGGCACTGATCTGTGTTCTCCTGTCACTCTGCACTTCTCCATTAAACAGGCCTGAATTCACTGTAGGCAATTCTTTACTCAGATGACGAACAGAGACATCTCACAACAAAGCACAGAGAATAGGGGCTACCAGCAAGAAGTCAGCGTTTGGCATCAATAATGATCTTGCTGTCAGCACAAGGAAACCACATTCCTGTCCTAAAAACACTGGATGCTGAGCAGGAAAGGGAGTGAGGGCGATGGGATGTGCAGTAAAAATGCAACTCAATCGTTTGGCTTTCTCTCCCGAGGAGAGGCAGAATGTTTGTATGTCTGTATTCAGGGGAAAATGAGGGTGCAGCAAAGCCATTTAAAGCCCCCAACACTGAAATATCATCACAGAACCACAAAATGGTTTGGGTTGGATGGGACCTTCAAGCTCATCCAGTGCCACCCCTGCCATGGGCAGGGACACCTTCCACTATCCCGGGCTGCTCCAAGCCCTGTCCAACCTGGCCTGGAACAGTGCCAGGGATCCAGGGGCAGCCACAGCTCCTCTGTGCCTCCCATCCACTTGGGATACCTCCAAGGAGGGTCACAGGATACCAGGAGCTGATTCTCCTGCTAATCCACTTCAAGAAGAGGCAATACAGAGGCAAGGGTGTTCCAGCAGCATATCCTGGGAAGCCCCAGCTGTCCTCAGGGAACAGTGCAGCCTCACAAACATTCCAGGAGCTTTCAAGCTCCCAAAGGCTGGCATTGCTTCTCCAGGAAGGCCAATGTCTTACTGCCAGGGATATTCTACCACATGGGATAATAAAAGTCACAATAATTTTCATTTTCATTTCTAAGCATGGGTTATGGTGCTTCCTTCACATCAATTATGCCTGTTATGTACTTCAAAGCCTAAAAGGCTCCTGCTTCATAAAACTACACTGTTTTATAAATAGAATAATAAAATACCCTTGACTCATATCGACTCATTAAAGATGAGTGCAGGGATCACCCATCTTTATATGAAATGGACAAAAATGAAGTTTGATCACTTATGATTTTTTTTAAACCGTGACACATGCTAGGGGTACTATTTCAAAAAAATTATCTTCAAGCAAATTTCAAATTTCATAAAATCCCTGATGTCCAGGCATAGCAGGTTTGATCCCTGCATTTTACTTAGAAAAACAGAACAAAACCCCTTTTTAAAGGGAGAGAGCACAAAACCTCTTCAATTCTTCTGCATGACTAAGATCATCCTTTTGATTTCTGCCCCCAAGCTGATGGAGCCGTTAAAATTAATATATTGTGCCCATCCATCAGCTTCTCCTCAGCTTCAAAACAAAACAACACACCTGACTGCAGCTGGATTTCTACTGAATATACCAGGGTGGTCCTCAGTTATCTTCTCACTCAACAAAGAGGCATCCAGAGAATTAAGTGTGAGATTCATCTTCCCGTTTTAGGTAAAGGTTTTTATTACATCGCATCATCTGACAGAGGAGTTGTATCCTGCTGCTGCTACAGGAATTAGTTGAAGCAACAGAACAGGCAAAAATAAAATAAAACATGGGAAAAATAAAACATATCACAGAAACTACATACTAATACTTTAAGCTAAGACACTAAAGCTTGTTGTCCTGAGAGCTACACTGTTGAATTATAGATATAAAACTTGGCTTGTACTTCTGTAGACTTGGTTAATCATTCTGCCATTCCTCCAGAGTCCTGGGGATGGAACAGCCAATGCTAAAGCCATTCCCACAGACAACTACTCACCAGGTGACCCCAGGACTCTGCTCCCACTTCAATCCAAGCTGCCAACATGGATCTGTTCACATACTGCATTTATTCACCAGGATCACTGTAGAAATGTGAATTCTGTGACTTTAATTTGCTTCTAAGCAGGCTGCCTGTGTAACCCAGGAGCCCTGCTTGCTGTTCCTTTCATCTCCCGAGACAGAACACCCCAGACACCGACAAACAGCAGCAGGGCACCTTGGCCATCTGAGGGATGCTCAGAAAAGCATCAACTCCAAAAGGCTGCTCCTGTCACCTGCCTGCCCTCTCAGCTGCTGGCAGGCAAAGCTTCCAAGAATAAACTACCAGAAAACTCATCTTCCTACATACACACCCAGCATTCCCTGAGGGGGCTGTTAACAAGCTGAGTTTGTACACGATGCTGCTTCGGAATCTCATTTTAAATACAGGTAATTATTAATAGATAATACATTAATATAAACCATGTTTGTCTCAACAAGAAACAGTAAAAATTTCAATAAATCCTCACCTCATTTTGGATATTATGTCTTTTTTTTTTTTTGGAAGCTAAATGCTTTTTAGCTCAGGCTATCATGCATTTCCTTTAATCCCCTCTGTGGCACAGTAAAATATTCTGACAGGCAGCATCAATTCTAACTCAGGACTGCACCTTCTGCTTATTACTTGTGGTGTTTCAGTACCTCACAAGCAGGAAGATTTCCAGATGCCTGCCAGCTATCCAGTACTCCTCATTTTCAGGTAGGTTGTTTTCCACCTCAAATCACCTAAACACTCAAAGAGACTGCACTGCAGTGAGGCAAAGAGAACTCAGGAAAGCACTTTTGGCTAAACTTTCAGCTCACAAATATTGGAAGCACGTGAATCTGTCATTAACAAGGACCTAGGTGAGCACTCACAGTCACAGTATGATCTGCATGAAGCCTAGGACAGGCTCTGAAGGGCCACGAATCCAGAGGGTTGTGTGCTGATGGAAAAGGGCTGTTCCAAAAGCATGGACTTGAATCCATCAGTATAAGAAAGAGGGAAGATGTGCCATGACACCTGTTCCTGCCCCAGCTGAGCAGCATTACTCTGCTGGGAGCCTGGTTAAACTGCTGCCACTACTCTGCATTTCCCTGCAAAGTCAAGTGTCACAACATGTATCACACACTTGACTCTGTTTTTTTTTTTTAACTGTAGGCAAGAAAATGAAGGAAGCATGGAACAGGAATGGAATGGGGAGGATAGTCTGGTCTCATCTCCACGTAGACAGCAGAAAGATCTCAGCTCTGGTGTTCCATTCTGGACACAGCCACTCCACAGGCTCAGACTGAACCTGCCTAAGGGAACAGAGGCTTGAGGTGCAGTTACAGCTTTACACTCCCTCTTACAACTTCAGAAACTTCTGAGTGCTGCTTTCCACTCAAATGTAAAAAGAGAAGGCTTCAGGGAGACCTTATGGCAGCCTGCCAGCACCTAAAGGGGGCTAAAAAGAAGGCTGGAGAGGGACATTTCACAAGGGCTTGTAGTGGACAAGACAAGGGGGAATGGCTTTAAACAAAAGGAGGACAGGATTAGAAGGGATATTGGGAAGGAATTGTTCCCTGGGAGGGTGGGGAGGCCCTGGCACAGGGTGCCCAGAGAAGCTGTGGCTGCCCCTGGATCCCTGGCAGTGTCCAAGGCCAGGCTGGACAGGGCTTGGAGCAGCCTGGGATAGTGGGAGGTGTCCCTGCCCATGGTCTTTAAGGTCACTTCCAACCCAAACCCCTCTGAGGTCCTACAGCACTACTTCTGTCTGTGTCTCCAGCTGCATCACCCATCTCTGTAGGGTATTTTGTGGATATACATCAAGGTCATCTGCATGCCAGGCTTTGTATGGGATTACACAAGCGTGCCCTCTGATCGAGGACAAAGCAGATGGGAAATGCTCCCAGCTCTGACCCTCCAGGTGCTGCACTCAATAAGCCATCCCTGTGTTATGCAAGCCTTGCATTAAAGGTCTGCTCAATGCCCTTCTGCGACTGAACAAACCACGATGTCTGTGAAGGCTTTTAGCAATCGCCCAAACTTTTTAAAAAGCTTCTGTCTTTACAAACAAAGTAGAGTAGGAAAGAAAATGTGACGTGAAATCAGCTTGAGTAGCAGAGTTTTCAAGCCATCCTCGAGCTAAGAAGCCAAAAGGGTTTTAACAAGCACAAAGAGAATGGCTTTGGGTAGGCACTTTTCTGCAAGCCACGCACTGACCCAAGGGGCACTGAAGGACACAAACAGGGTGGTAAAACAAACCAGGCAAAGCAGCAAACCCAAGCAGGTTCAGTTCCTGGCTCAAGTCTGTCCTAACCCAGCAGCTACACCTGCACAACACCCTGGGAATGGAAGTACCACCGTGCATGCGGAAGAAGGGAAGAGAAGGGGAGTCTCCATTTACACCAGAAATTATCCCTAAGAGACCCACCCAGGGAAGGATTACAGTTTTAGGATGTACAAGCAAACTAACAAGGTGCAGCACGAGAGAACAGTCGGGGAAGCTGAAAGGGCTCGGCTGTTTCCCTCCAGATTTGCAGGAATGCTGAACAGTGGCAGGGGGCAGAGATCCAAAACACCGGTTTGGATCAGCTGGGAAATGCTGTTAAAACACCAGCACTGCAGTGCTTTCAACAGATTTAGAATCATAAAATCAGACTGGTTTGGCTTGGGAGGGACCTCAAAGCTCATCCCATTCCACCCCTGATACCTTCCACTATCCCAGGGTGCTCCAAGCCCCGTCCAACCTGGCCTTGGACACCTCCAGGGATGGGGCAGCCACAGCTTCTCTGGGCACCCTGTGCCAGGGCCTCCCCACCCTCATAGGGAACAACTCCTTCTGTATTCCAAATTTCTGTATGTTCAGCCTGTCTCTAATCAACAGACAAAGACACTGTTTGAACAAAAGATTAAAATCTGAACAGCAGCATTTTCCACTGATGGAAGATATTTATTAACAGTAATTTTTACAATATATAGATTTGTTTCAATGCACTAAGACAACACACAAATTCTCCCTTCATCATCTCACATCCCACTTTTCACACCCTATTCCTGTTAAGCAGCAGTTCCACGGACAATCTGTCTGTTATCTGAAGACCCACCATTAGTTTTAATGCAGAAAACTCATCCTTTAGCACTTCAGAAGATGTGCCTGAAACAGAAGCACTCATTAACTCAGAGACCAGCAGGAAACACAGCTCTATATGAATTTTGATTAGGCTGGCTCTGAAAGGAGAAGCTAATTCCTGGAGCCAGCCCTTTCACCATGCACAGGACTACAAAATGTGCCATTTCCTCCCTGTCCTCAACTTCTGCTCCTGCTCTCCCCCTGTTATTCCAATGGTTTCGTTTCCATGCCATTTCATTAACAGGATAAAAAAAAATTAACATAATTTTCTAACATGCCAAAANCTTGCTTTTGCTGTTTTAGCTCCAAAGCTAAGCAAGCCCAGCTGCTCAGGAAATACCACTGGAATGAACACATTATTGAACATGGAAGAATCAATCGAGATTGCTGTCAAAAATTTCACATGCTGCAAGCAGGCCAGCAATCAAAGGGCTCTTACGAAATGCTTCTCAGCCATGTTGAACAACTTCATCCTTCAAAACTCGGGCACATGATCAAAATTACTTCCAAAAAAAAAAAAAAAAAAAAAAAAATGCCTTGAAAATGGTAAAACCATTGCCACCATGCCTGCAGATTTGAAAAAATTAAGGGAAAATGGGCTGCCATATCCCAGATATTCCACAGGATGCTTGGACGTAATAATGTAATGGTANCACCTGACATAACATGACTGTTCTCTTGGTACTGCATTTATTCCAGACCAAATGAAGAGGGAGGGGGAAAAAAAAAAAGTTGTAGCTAAAGATCACTTCTTTCCAAATAGCAAAGCCTACTCATTTTGTGACTGATTTCATCCCGGATTCTTTTTACTGACACATTTGCTGACAACACACAAAGGACACTGGCTGTTCTAAAGGGCAACTTCAGCCTATTTTGCTGCAAATACTTGAACACCACGGAGGTTTCTCTTAGTCAGCTGACAGTGATGAACAATTTGACCATTCCAGAGTTGCTCAGGGCTCTCCTACAGCCACAATGAGGAAATTTCAGGGCTTGGAGCAACCTGGGATAGTGGAAGGTGTCCCTGCTCATGGCAAGGAGTGAAACTGGATGAGCTTTAAGGTTCCTTCCAACCCAACCCATTGTGGGATTTTATACCAAGTTTCACATGTCCTGATGCAACAGATTGGTTTGTTAATGGTTTTCCTGCATTTTCATAATGCTGTGCCACTCTGAAGTAAATTATCTGCAGCAAGTCTGTTCTTCCTTGCATCAACAGATGGAATGTACCTGCCTGTTCAGCTCCTTTTCCAAGCAAAGCATGTGGATTCTTATTTATTTTCCCTAAAGAACCTTTTGGTGGCCTTCATGATCTGACAGTTCAGATCTTGCAGAACAGAGGAGGATGCTGTGAACTGAGGTTATTCTTGCAAATTCTACATTCCTGAGCTGAAATAACCAGTTTTTGATGGGTTTTTTTTCTTATTTTTCTCTCAACTGTGTTGACCATAATGCATTATCACCTCATGGAATTTAGCTCTAGGATATTCCATTTGGCAGTATCTGAAGTTTTTCATTTCTTTAACACCTGCTGTCACATGCCTTTAGTTAGTGAAATGTTCCCAGAAAAGGAGCCACTTCATTCAAAAACTCTGGAAACAGAAAATGAAAAATCATGAAAAGAAAATAATGAAAAATGAACAACTAACCCTGAGGGTACAGTGTGCATAAAACAGAAAAATACCCTCAAGCACCTCCTCTTTCCCCTCCTCACCCCAACATCCAGAAGATGCAAACAAGATACAACCTTCATAACTCCACAATTCCACCAGGAATAGAAAAACATGTTCATCACCACTATAGTCCATTTCTGGCACCCCAAAATGCTGCCCCTCCATGTATATTTGAAGCCTGGCTCATATAAATTGTTGCACGAGGATGATGCTGTGTATCCTTCCATTTATACCCCAGACAGGGGGGTTGAGTGAATTTCTTTTACAAGCAAATAATTAAATAAAACTTAAGCCCTCTGCTGCTCCTAATTTGAACTGTTCTTTCAGCTTGAAGCCACAGCATTTGCTAATGGTCTGGATTACTTAGCAGAAATTAAGTTTTGTCTTAAAGTCTCTCGAATTAATGACCTCGGCGTGGAATAAGCTTTGTGAACAAGAGTCCTGAGGATCCTGGCAAACACAGGAAAATCAAGAGAACACAGGTTTTGAAGCTGGAGATTAAAAGGCTGCTTTAAAATTAAGATTAGTTATAACAGATGAAAGCTCAGCAGACAATGTATTTGCCTTCCTGAGCAGAGAGAATGAGCTATGCCAAAATTTCATTCAAAAATTCTTGTCCACCTTGAAAAACAATGAATGGCTTTATTTTCCCTTCTTATCAGGAAAGGACTTTCAAGTATGCTCCTTCAACTTTTATTATGACTTTTATGTCCAAGCCAAATAGTGTGCTCTTGGCATATGTGAAACTAAATACTGACAGCTATTGACTGTTAAAGGAAATTCTTAATTGGATGATTTACACCCTCTTGATTCTACAACAATTTTGTAGAAATGTTAAATCACACACAGTTGCTTGCACCATGATTCCCATTTTTTATCATACAGCTCAAGTTCCCAGAATTATACCTTACTTCATTAAAAAAAATAGATTGAGTAAATTCATTTGAAGATTTATCAGTTTCCTACATTTGGGGACTTTTAAGGTGTTTGGTATTTCAATTAACTTGTAAAGTTATGAATTGTACAATCAGAACACGCTTGAATAATGTTTAATTAAAACCCAAATGTCATAACAAAGGTTATCAGAGGTGTATTTAAAACCATGCTTTACCTGGGAAAAGCTCATCTTGATTCCAGCTGTGAAGTGATTTGAAATTCAGTGAACTGGGGGAATTATTATTAAAGCAGAAGGCACAGATCTTCTGAAGAAATACTGAATTCCAGAACACACAGCTTGCTGAACAACTAGCATCAGTAATTCTGACCTGTCCCTTCTCCTGGTTCACCGAAATTGGGATGCTCATAGCATGAGGAATTCTCTCAGGAGAGAAAGACTGCAATTATTGTCCCACCAACCAAGCACCTCAAGGAGAAAACTGCCAGGTGAAGAGTTCCAAAAGTAGCTGGGATTTTCTACAAGTGAAAACAATTCAAGTTTTATGCAGTACTAAGAAACCTAACTGAATTAAGTCCTTCTGTCCAAAAGGAAGGAACAAGGATACAGGTGGCTGCCAACTGCACCTTGGTAAGAAGCACTTCAGTGCAAAAGTCTTCACCCACCTTATCCTCTCCCTGGTATTTCTTCACCAGGCACAACGTGCTCAACGTCAAGAAAGTGAAGAAAACCTGTCCTTGCAATTAATATCAAAGAAAATCATTATGTGATCACAGGAGGGTGAGAAGGCCAAGAGGAACTGGCCTATCTAAAATTTGGATTTTAGCCCCAGGTTGGTGACTGCAGTTCCTCTGACTGGAGACCATCTGAACCTCTAAAGGGCCTCAAAGGACTAAAGGACACAAAACCTGGGACTGATTAATCAGGATTCAGTAAACTGAGATTAGCCAAAGCACACAGTGCATCTGCCACCTCCACCACGAATGTGGCTGAAAACAGAAGTCACAGTGCAGGCAGTCACCTGGGGCAGGTGAGGTGGCAGGGATGTGGAGTGTAGGGCTTACAATAACTAAGGCCAGATAATTCACTGCCACAGGACCAGCACAGCAAAAGCAACTCTGTGCTGCAAGGCAGATTTTCTGCTCAGCAACAATTCTGATCTGCCAGGCAGAGGCCAAAATATCAGGCAGGCAAAGACTGGCCCTCAGAAATCAGACAGGAACAAATCTCTGGCCCTTCAGCCAGCCAGTGTTAGGGACCACTGGGGAAAACAGGCTGCAGTTTCTGCACAGTATTTTACTGAATTTGGCAGGTCTCAGTTGCAAACAAGCTCAACAGATGTGCTGGGTTAGAGGCACAGGTGGAGCGTTGAGGCTCTGCTGTCACCTGGTACCTGTCACCATTCACCACCAGCAGGCAGATGTGGCTTTTCCTGGAGCACCTGGGAACCTGGAGCACCTGGTCACTGCAGCAGAAAAGGCTGGGCAAGCACCAGCAGCCTTTCCTTGCTTGCCTTCAGCTACTCTCACAGGAGATCAGGAGCACATTCAAAGGAGTCGGGAACAGAGATAGGTACCTTGGCAATCCTTCAGTGTCAAGCCTGCAGCTCAGCTCCCAGTAACTTCCTTCCTGATCCAGCTGGACCTAATATGGGTTTCATTCCTCCTGCAACCTCAGTTTTCATGGATATCCTTGTTTACACAGGACAGGAAACCTACCTGAAACAGACTTGCAAAACACCTGGGCTGGGGGGAGAGCAGAGGGGAGGTAGAGAATGGAAAATACTTCTAGAAAGTTTTGTCACACCTGAGTAATGGGTTTGGGGTTTTTTTTTTTTTCCCAGCTGTAGGTCACAAACCAGACAGGTTTTACACAGGTTTTGGCCTGACCTTGCCTTGTGCAGGAGCCTAGACTAGATGACCTTCTGTGGTCTCCCCAACCTGAATTTTCCTGGACAGGTAAAGGTTTTAAAACTGCTCAAATATGATTTTGCTATATTAAGTTTCATATAAAATGAAAACACCTCAAAAAACTGAGTATTTCTCTAAGGAAAGCAAACTCGTATCTACCCCTTCTTAACATTCTGTGTGGTATAACAGAGTGAGAGAACAAAGCAGTTGGAGGGATTTTCCCCCTCATAACAAGCACACACAACTGATGAAGGTTCAAGCTTAAGAAAACAAAAAAAAAACCCTAATCATATTAATGTTACATGAAAAAAAATCTCATTAAAGACACAGTGATATTGCAACAATGCCTCCTGATACAAGTAATCATATATTAATATGCCTAAATCACATTTTATACTGGAATATCACTTACAGAAGAGAAGGACCATGTCCAAAATAACATTCTTTAAAGACACTGAACCGTCTTCTTTAAATATTTTAAAAGCAAAAACAAACAACTGCTGGGTAGCAGAACTAAGGGGGCTTTACATCAAACACCAGATATTAGTGTGTGGAAGCAGAGGTCACTCCATCATATGCTCCCCATGTGAAAGGCTCCTGGGTTGAGTTCCCAGCACCTCCCAGTGAGAGGAGCGCTGAGGAAGGGAGAACTTGGGTGTCCTTACCTTTGGAAAAAGTGCTGAGTGCTTTGGCTGCAGGAAACACTTCACCCCAAAAACCTTCGCAGCTTCCAGTACTTCTCTCTTCCTATCACTTCAGGCACTGATCTCTCTCCTTTTCCATCCACAAGTGTTAAACCAGCAGCTCTGGAGCAGGGACACCAATGCCTGGGTTTGATTTAACATGGCACACAGGTATCCATCCATCCCTTCATGCTTCAAAGCAGGCTCCCTCTTCTAATCCCTCCTTTTTATTTGCCTATAAAAAAGCCTAATTACTGAGCTGCACCATTTTCTGTGAAAACATCTGAACACTCCCACATGATGTACTGGCTTGTTGAAACACCAGGTAACAGGACCACGTAAAAGATTCATCCTTCCATAAAAAGCAGTTTCAGGTGTATCACACAAGATGAAATTCCAAGGCAGAACTCATCCATTAGCAAAATTAGTAAGCCTAATGTACAGATCACCAAAACTCCCACTTCAGGACCTGCCAAGTTTTTATCTCTGCAACAAGTTCCATGACAGCTTTCCTTAAACAGCTGAAATTTCAAGTATTTTCCAAGTAAAACACAAACTGTGAATCACAGTTGAATCATAATCATAGAATAAAAATCATCTTCATACAACCACCAGCACTTCCAGGTCGTTCCCCCTGAACACCATTATTCTGTAAGGATGCCACAAGACATTTTCATTTAAAAAAACCCAGAAGTTAGGATTTTCTAGCACTTAGTCCAATCAGAACAAGATTCTAAGACAAATTCTACGAGAAACTCAGAGTTACTCCTAACAATTTAATTTTCTGTTTAACACAAAGAGTTTGTTCTTCACACAGGCCTCAGTGAGCCACCGACAGAGTAAAAGGTGCTGCTCACAACTCGTGTTTTCCTGTGTTGAAAATGCTGATTCAGATTCATGCATTTGAAAAACATAATTCATGAAGGGTTTTATGCAGGTGCTTAAAAGCACCTAATGAAGTGTTCATTACTCGTTTCAAGAGCTGCTGTCTTTTCCAATACATACAGTTTGGGCTCCAAATGTTATTGAATATGGATATTCCTACTTCACAGCAAATTATAACCTTGCTCTTTCATTGCTGTAAGTATTTATATTCACAATGGAAAGGAAAAAAAAAATCATGCAGTTTTGCATGCATTCATGATTGAACTGTTCAGCAAAACTAATGCTAAAGGTTAATCTTGAGACAGGGACCAGATGTTCAGTGAGAAGGAAATTTTTCTCAAGAGGAGATACCCAGGAAGTCTGTCTTTCCAATCTGCTCCAGCCCACGGAATTTCCCACCACACTTATCCAACTGGGAAAAGCTATGAATCAGCCTCCAAATTTAACCATGTACGGAGCAGAAACACCAACTCTGAGGGCTTCAGCACAGAGCACTGTAAAGCACGTGGAGCACTCGTAACGTTCTAAAGCACTCCCGTGAGCATCCTACCAAGCACACACAGCTCCTGTCAACAACATGGTGCTTGTCACAAGCTTCAGAATGAACTTTTCATGCTCTAACATCCATTACTAACATCCACTGAGTTGTTTCAGCTTAAATGACAAACAGAGCACTCGCTCTGGACTCTAACCAGCAGAACATTTCACAGGTAAGTGGATAAGCTTGCCAAGCCTTCTCTTCTCCAGGATGAGCAGTCCCAGCTCCCTCAGCCTCTCCTAACTTGACAGATGCTCCAGTCCCTTCATCACCTTTTGGTCCTGCACCAGATTTGCTCCACTAAATCCATGTCTTACTTTTACAAAGCAGCCCATAATTAATAGTAGGAGTCCAGATGTGGCCTCACTGGTAATGAGTGGAGAGGAAGGATCAGCTCCCTCTGCCTCCTCCAGTCTTCCTTCAGAAAAGGAATCGTATCACACACTGGTTTGGGTTCTAAGAGACCTTAAAGCCCATCCCATTCCCCCCCTGCCACGGGCAGGGACAGCTTCCACTATCCCAGGCTGCTCCAAGCCCCAGTGTCCAAGCTGCCCTTGGGCACTTCCAGGGATCCAGGGGCAGCCACAGCTGCTCTGGGCACCCTGTGCCAGGGTCTGCCCACCCTCCCAGGGAACAACTCCTTCCCAATATCCCATCCATCCCTGCCCTCTGGCAGCAACAAAATTGTGCCTTTCACTTCTTAAAGCCATGGGAATCACTAGGAATAAGCAACCTAAGGCTGAGGCGAGGCTAAGGCCAGGCTTAGCATGGGCTCCCATGCACAATTCTTGTATCCAGGAGAATTTTAGTTTATGCTCAATTTAACCTCTTGTACTTGGCAGATCTTATTTCCCTCAGCATGAGAAATAAAATAAAAACTCCACTCAGGTAAACCCACAAAAACAACCCATTATCACAGCACACACTGCTCACTCACAAGAACACCACAAAGTTTCCTCTGGCTCCACCTCAGCATTTCCCAATTGCCAAAATGAAATGTATACCCATGTACCTCGCCTGGCAAGCATCCAGCTGCAGATGCTAATAGATTTCCAGTTACTTACAATCATGGAAGGCCATGTTGCAAAATGAGGATAAAACATCTATCCCCAGAAAGAAGAGGATTAGATATTCATTTAGGGGTTTTCATATTAAATCCAGATCCTGCTAACGATGGGATGCCCTCTAAACCAATCCTAAATCCCTCTGTGGCCCCAACATGTCCTGTCTAAGATATCTTAAAGCTCTTCTGCGACCCAGCAGGGCAGAAAAGCCCTTCCCCAAACCACTGTGAGTGAAGAGGGCAAAACACAAACAGCACAAAGCAAAGTTTAGGGCTAATTACACAATCTGTGCTCAACTCCTGCCCTTCCACTAGCCAGGATCCCATTGCAAAGATCCTTAAAAACAGAAATTATTTGCAGATTCATTTAAAACAGAAAAGAAAGGTGTCAAAAAGCCTGATATCATTTGTTAAAAAGATGCTGACTTTGCATCTTAAAGGATTCATAACTGAGGCTGCAGCACTAAATATAAAAATGATAGGTCAAGGCAACAGAAAACACATCCTAACATCTCATAGGAAGAAAATATCATTTTATTGGCTAAAGAAACCAACCCTGGATCTCACATTACTCCCATGACAGCTTTATTTGACCAAATCTTGCTAAGACTTTTCTGCGCACACACTGCATTTCGGGGACAATCACCAGCCTTACACAGGCTTTGAACACAAATTATTAACACTGCCAGTGGCATTATGACCATCAGGAGAAATCTACCCAAAAGCTTCAGCTGCATTTTGGTTTTTTTCTGGACTGTTTTCAGCCAGAGCACGGCAGCTTCAAGCTGTATAAATCCACCGGGGCGGGACATGTCTTGGCTCAAACATTTCAACAAGCACCTAATAAATAAGATATTGGGAAGCTGTATTATCATAGTAGGGAATTATTACTTACTCACCTGACAAATGGTATCAGGCTTTTGTAACACCTTTCTTTCATGTTTCAATAACCTACTGAGTAGTTTAAAGTTGCTAATAATACAATTATTGGTTAAGACAGGAAAACATACCAACCAAGCCACAATTTGGAATATAAATCTTATGCCTTGACCTTTCTGAAATGCTCCAACTACAGCAAAATAGAACTGACAAATATTTCATTTGGAAAAGCACAAGAACATATTTTATATTTCTCTGGAAAAGGTGAAAATCCACAGCCCTCTCCAAGCTTTACATGAGATACTTATTGAATTGTGATGATTGGAAAAGACCTCCAAGACTGAGTCCAACCATTAACCCAGCATCACCAAAGATCTGCGTATCTACAAATACTGCAGGTACCACAAGCACAGCAATATCAAACTGTGCTCATCTACCAGCAAATCTATTGCAGGAAATCTGTTTCCAGTATTTGATACAGACAGAAAAGCCTCTTAGGAAGAATCTGCTTCAACCCAAGCATCAATTTCCTTCCAATTGGAAGTACACCCAGCAAGGCAAAAATTCCTCTATTTTATATTTTCCAATGTAGGCATCAGGAACTCCATAGCAGCGAGGATTGTTATCACTGGGAGCAATTGATCTGAGAGCTACAATGATTGCTTGCCCAGGCCATCTCTAGGACAAAATATGACCATTTGCTTAAAGCTGTAAAAGTCCATTTCCCAGCTGACTCACAAACTGCCTCATCACAGCAACACCCACACCTGTATGTTCCTCTGTTCACTACGGAAATAATCATTTCAGCCACTTCTCCTAAGGTTGTTACAGCCACATGCTGCCACCTGATCCTCATTTCTTTTGCAATATTACATGATTTTACCCAGCATGCTGAGGACTGTGTTCAAGTGCATACACTTTATTTATTTATACACTTATTTATACAGCGGAATATTTCCAGCCTTACATGATTTTTTTTTTTTTTAAACCAGGCAGGAAAAGCAATTTCTATTTTATTTTTTACCATCAGCCCTTCAAGGCAGGTTCCAGCAATACAAGAACACTGCAGGTAATTGAGATTCTCCTTCAGTTCCAACATTACTACAGCCAACAGGAGGGACAGCAAAGATGGCACTGACGTGCCTGCTAGAATACCAAAGAGTGGTGTGACCTTCCCATCTAAAGGTACTTTACATGTCTATTTTGTGATTATTCCACAGTTCAGGTGAATGGATACCAGCTACCTAAAATTACTTTCTCAGTTCCTTGCCCATCGTTCAAACAGAAACCAATTCCTCACTTCCTCATCTGTTTCCAAGTCCAGGAGCATTCATTTCATTTTCAGGTGTTTTAAGAATTTTCTGTTAAATTCACCTTTTTTTTTTCTTTTTTTTTTTCTGTCTTTCCTTCCAGCACCTCTTCTGCTACAGTGAATTTCTGCAGGGAACATTCCCCGCCCTATAACTAAATTAATTCAACTATCTTGGTGAAGTTTAATGGAATGACTTCCCATTTTGTTCACAATACCCTGACAGGAGAGAAATGGTCACCTAACACAACGGTTAGGTTTTTTCCAAGGTCTACGTCCCTGCTTTCCCAGCTTTTCTGAAGTATTTTCAGAGGAAGAAAACAAACTGCAGGAAAAATACCTTTTTCAATCATTCATTCTTAGAGACATAAAAACATCAAAATGTTCCAATGGAAAAAAAAAAACCCAAAACAGAAATAACATTGTGCGGGGTTTATTTACTCCAGTACCCCATAAAAGGCTCTTTTTCCAGTCACAAGGGACAAAAGTGACATTTCCATTGTCTACAGGCAAGACAATTGAATTTGATGTCTGTTGATAAACACTGAACAGGAATAAAAAGCTTGCAGAAGCCATGCACTTGCTGGAAGGCAAATCTGAGGTTCTGTCGGCCAAAATAAAGATTAACACGTGCCCATGGCCACACACAGCCAAGATCAGGTGCTGAACAATGGAAAAGAGCCCCAGATATTCCTACACCAGTGAGGGAACCATTTCTTAGGTCAGGTTCCATTCCAGGATTCGAGATGTTCTGCACAGCAAAGATCACAGTGCTAAAATTACGTGACAAAACACAAACCGGATCAATTCCAAGGGCAGTTTGGAGCCACCAGGTGACAGCTACCACCAGAAACTGGAAAAAGGCATTTTCATCCTGCTGACTGGAGAAAATGCCACCCGGGTGAGGGACAAGGGGAGGATGATACTGGAGCAATTGCAAAGCAGAGCAACACAAAGTTCTGCCTCAGACATTTAATTACTAACATGCCAGTCTGGGAAAACAAGGAGGAGCTGCTGCTGGAAGGCCTTGGGTCAGCCGGCCCCGGGGGGGAGGCGGAATGGGAGGGAGGGCCGAGAGGGAAGGAAGCAAAACAGGCCTGATAAGATCAGCCTCCTGCCCCCACGAATCTGAAGCGACTCCAGCTTTCAGCCTAATAAAGAACATCTTTAAAACCGAGACTGAACATCTACAGAGACAGCCCAAATGCAGAGAGAGGGTGAGCCCAGAGGCCACGCTACAAAACCAGCCTCAAACTCCACTCCTGAAAGGAGTGAAAATTCATGTTCTTATGCCCCTGCCAAGGGGGACAAGGTACGATTAGGATTCATTTTTCAGAAGCAATCTGAGTAAATAGACCCACTTCAAACCAATTTAAGTTATTGAAAAGTACCGGAACACAAGATTTCAAAAATCAAAGCCATCATCGTAATCCAGGGAGCTTCCCTGTCTTGAAGGATTTCATCCTCCTGGGAGACCTAGTAAAAGGATATGACTCCTGCATGGAGAGCTGCTACTGCTCCTCTAATGAGCTGGGAAAGGAGCCCATCCCTCGCTGGAGCAGTGGGAGTGTCACAGGGCTGTGCAAAACAGCAACACCAGTGGTCCCAGCAAACCAAGGAGATGGCAGTGATGGTTGCAGCAAACACAGAATAAGGGCCTTCCCTCTCCTAAAGACATCCCCAGCTCTTCCAAGACATTGGAACAAAGGCATCATTCCCATTACATTCTGGAAGTTGGTGTTTTCTAATGCCCAGCAGTTTGGAAAATCATTCTAACCACAAGCAAGCCACAGACTTGCTCCTGATTTAGCTGTTTTGATAACAAAGCCAGGTCTCTTCCCTTATCTTCTGCTTTCAGTTGATGGTTTGAGGTTTAATCCAACATTTTGCAGCAATCCTTAAGTAAAAACAATTATCCCTTTGAGACCTGTTTAGGGTAACTTCACAATTTCAGTCATGTATGTCAGTACGCTGAGAGCTACTGAACATTTTCCATTTCCTTACTATATAATTAAGCCTCTAGTATGCCATGAATTTCTACCTCAACCCCACTGCTTTACATGTGACAACACACTTCACTCTGTCCTCATTCCATTCCTTACATTAGTTTAACCTGGTAAATGACATTCTTAGCAAAAAATGTCGTTCTTCTTCAAATGCAAGCTTCTCCAACTCAACAAATATCCACACTATCAGACAAAAACGTTGTGGAAGAGAAGGTGACTCCACCAGGATTTTGTTGTGCCCTTAAATCCACTAGGAACAATGCATCTAAATTCAAATCAAAACATGATGCAGAGCAAAGTGTTCCCAGAAATAATGGCATGAACTCGGGAAGAAGTGATAAGCAAGGAAGAACTAATGGAGGGGGAGAGGAACAGAGCTAGGACAGAGCTGGGAATCACACATTACTTCTACTCAAAACTGTATTTTATGACAACCCAGCCTAGGTAAAGTCATAAATCTGCCTCATGAAATTTGGTGTTGGCAAAGTTAAAAATCAAATAAGCAAAAAACAGAAACTCACCATTCTTAATCACAGAGTGACCTAAAACATCAAAAAAAAATCTTAATAAACAAAGACTTTACTTGTAATTATTCCCTGTACTCCAAAAAGTATTCACACAGTTGTTACCTATGCTACACTTGCATCTATGCTGAATGCTAAGCACCTTTCAGGAAATACAACAATAACTGTACAAACAAGCAGTATTCCAGTTGCATAATATTCAAAATCATACTTCTCTTTACATTTGTACAGCATTAAACCTGAAAGAAGATTGCCCTTCCATGGAAGGGATCCAGGAATCCACAGAACCCGCAAAACAGCCAGAAGGCAAATGCTTCTAAGAAGTAGGTCACTCCTGCTGCTTCAAAATTATTTACAATCCCCAAACAACCCGTTGTAAACACGGGCAGCATTAACGTCGGAGGCATTACGGGCAAACCAAGCACGTGCACTCAGAGAGGGGAAATAAAACACTGCTGCACTTCAGCAGTCACTGTCAAATAACAGATACTCTCAAACATTATTATTACCTCAAATAATACATACTGACTCCAAAAAGCCATTTTTCTTGCACTGGAACAACAGCAGTTCATCTAAAGTTTAGGCAAAGCCTTAGTTCAGTGAGGTCCAAAGCGTGTGACACAAAACATCCACGTGTGTGCCACAAGAATTTGGCCTGCTGCTTTGGAAAGGGTACATTTCACCTCATGAAAAGGTTGTATTTGATACTTTTCACTGTTTTCTAGGCAAGAAAAAGCCAATTACTTCCAAACCTCTACTCTGCAGTGGCCCAAGACATTCTGCCAGCCCCTCATTAGCTTCAGCTGATACCCACTAACTCTTCTGGGACACCAACAGCATTTGAAGGACCCAGCCTTCACACATTGCTCTGTTTCCTGGCCAGCACTGTGGCAAATCACAGTTTACAGACAGCCATTCTACACTGAAGAGCTAAAACCCCATAAATTACAAAAGCCAGCCTGTCAAACCTTATCTTTATACCTGCAATAATTCCGCAGTGCGACACGGCTCGGCTTGGAGACCCACTCCCCCTCCCAGCCTTCACACCAGAGCACACTTGGAGCAGAGACTCCTTAAAAACCAACAAACTGAGGTCAACTCACAAAAGAAACGTGACTTCCTAGTATTTCACTCTGCTGGCAAACCAAGATGCCTCTGCAGCTGTAATCGTCCTTGGAGTTCAGCCATTTACATGCTTTCACTTTCCAGATAAAAATGACCCTCATCTTTCCAGGATACTGGCCCATCAACAGGGAAAAAACATGTCACCAGCACCATTTATCCTACATAGGATGCATGTGTTGGGTTACCTAGGATGACCTTCCTCACCACGCTCAGCTCAGCACCAGATGGGATTTAAATACACATTCTCCCCATCCTAATACTACTAAAGCATTTCCCGCTGTGGAAAATGCAGGAATTAGTACCTGCTACAGAACAAAGGAAATGTGGTTCAGACCAATTCCTTCCTGAAATGATTTGAAATGGTCATGCAGAAAACAACAGATGATAGAGTTGCTCCATGAAAAACAGTGAAAACAAAAATCCCTTCTGGATACAAACAGTGATAAAAAAAAAGTGGAATTAAAACTGCACAGCTAGCATCAACACACTTTTTATTTAAAATGTGCATCTCCCCACAGGCATGCAAGGGATCTGAACACAGAGGAACTTTCCCTGGCTTGGTCTGAGCACTTGGGTATCACCAGCTGCAAACCAGGGAGACTTCAGGGACCTTACAGAGCTCCAATCCTATCTGTTCGGTCAAATAAAAATCACCACAACCTTGCAAAGGTCAAAAGCTTTCTCTCAGAGCCAAGGACTCGCAGTCTGTTTGCTACAGGTCTTACTACTTGACACAGAAAAGAAGTCAAAAGTACCTTGTGGTCTGGAAGGTCAGTGAGGCCAACTACAGGTTCCTCACAAATAAAACAGGAGACCTGAACCACCACAGAAGCATTTTTTCTTTTCAATTACCCCTGTGTATGACCTTATCAAAAGGAAAAAGACTTTCAAGGGAGATAAACATCAACTGATAAACCAGACCTGGAAAAGCCAAGTCCTTTTCCTACGGAGGCAGAGGAGCAGATTCATTGAGAGGCTGCAGCCAGGCCAGGGAGGGCATTGTCCCTCTCTGCTCTGCACTGGGGACAGTTTTGGGCAGCACAGTACCAGAAGGCTCTAAAGCTGTTGGAGAACATCCAAAGGAGGGACACAGAGATGCTGAAGGGCCCAGAGGGGAAGCTGAATGAGGAACAGCTGAGGTCAATTGGCTTGTTCTCCCAGAGAAGAGGAGATTGAGGTCAGACCTCATTGGGGGCTGCAGCTACCTCCCAAGGGACAGCTCCAATCTCTGCTCTCTGTGGCCAGGGACAGCACCCAGGAAATGGCTGGAGCTGTGCCAGGGCAGGGTTAGGTTGGGTATCAGAAAAAGGTTCTTCCCCCGGAGGGTGCTGGGCACTGAACAGGCTCCCTGGGGCAGTGGGCACAGCCCCAAGGCTGACAGAGCCCAAGGTCAGTGCTGGGGGAATCCTTGGACTCGATCTTAGAGGTCTTTTCCAGCCTTAATGATTCCATGACTCCACATTGCCGCAGCACATGAACTACGTAACGATGCAAAGCTGCGAGATCATTCCAAAAGCAGAGGGAAACAGGATAAAAGCAGGTTGATTCTTTTAGGATATTCATTCATTTTAATTTTCTTCTGAAGTGCTGTTACCCCTCATAGCACAGGCTGACCACAATGGCGATTAATTTGTTTTCAACCAATCTGAATGGCCAGAAGTCAGGCATCTTGTGCTGTATTTAAGTCACCCTAGCAAAATTCAAGCCAGCTCTTATCGCAGTCTTGATATGATTTTGCTTAGGTTCTCCTAGTTCTGCTCTCAGGTTGTGTGTGTATTCCATAGGGTGCCTGCTCTGTAAGCACAGCTGCATGTGAAATTTAAATACCACTTCCAAATCCCTAGAACGCTTTTCTAGCCTTAGCTAAAATACTCATGTATTCAATTATCACTTATCTCTTAGGAGCAAAATTTATTTTCATCATTAACCGAGCACGTGTCCATCCATTTTTAAAGTTACAGCTCTTCCAAGAGAGAGAGCAGTAGCTGAAAGGGCTTTTATTTTCTTGTGGTGAAGGCATGCTAAAATAGACATAAAACGCCTAGCATAGTGGAGAGCCAGGTGTCCAATTTTTCCTCTTAATGGCTGGAGGCAAAGAGCAAAAATAGCTTTGACCCACTTCTGCAGGAACCCATATGACCACTTCATGTTAAGCTCACATGAGCACAGAACATGCTCCTATTCTGTTAATTTATTCTCCACAGAAAACAGCTGAACCAAAGGGATTTTTAACTCACTTCACTTGCCATACGACATCCACCAGGGTTCACCCTGGTAAAAAAAATTACATTTATTTTAAAATATTATAATTTTCAGACAAGTACCATAGCACAGTCTTACTGGAAGGAAGTGGAATTAAAAAAAAAAATTGAAATCAGGAATTTTTCAAGCAAGAAGCTTAGATAAAATCCTCACCGTAGCAGCAGGGCCTGTACCATTCCCACCAGGCTTACTCTGCTGCAAAAGCAACACTTACAGTGAATAATCATCAGCATACATATGGAATACTGATAAAGGCTTTGGAGAATGCAGAAGCTCATCAGGATAACAGAATTACGAGAATAAAGCCAAGTTATTTACATATATTGAGCTATCCCTTCACATCCAGCTTTGTCTTTATTCTTAAAGCAACCCATCTTCCAGCTGATTTTTCAGCATTGTAAGAGCAATACCCAACAGATACCTGCATACAAGCAGAGTCACTCAAAAACTATTTCCACATTCAAAAAGAGCAATATATCTTTTTATAGCACAGGTGAATCGGGCATATAAAGCGTATTTTCGATTCTTCTCCTTCAAGTGACAGACACCGAGAAGAGTGCCCTCAAATAGAATGGTTTGGGTTGGAAGGGAACTTAAAGCTCATCCAGTCCCACCCCCTGCCATGGGACACCTTCCACTAGCCCAGGTTGCTCCAAACCCTGTCCAACCTGGCCTTGGACACTGCCAGGGATCCAGTCACAGCTTCTCTGGGCATCTGTGACAAATCCATTCTTCTCCTCTCTGTCTTAGAAGCCTTAAGAGCCTCACCCTTTCTTTGCAGGTCAAACACCAGAGCTGGTTTCCCAGGCTGACCTCAGCAGTCACAGACACCTGATCTACAACAACGACCAAATCACCCTCCTTGGGTCCAGCTCTTCTTCTGTGACACAAGATGGTCCCTCCCAGCCCAAACCCGTCTATGAATCTGTGATTGCACTACACAGGTACAAACACCACTGTCCTGCAAGTGCACTGCCAAAAGTTAGACTTGCAAGGACAGCCCACAGCAAGGGAAAGGACAACAACAACAGCAAAAGTCACTGTAAGCACAGTGGTTGTGGTGAACTGACAGAACAAGAGGACACAGTCTTAAGCTGCGCCAAGGGAAATTTAGGTTGGATGTCAGGAAAAAGTTTTTTACTGGAAGAGTGACAAAGTTCTGGAATCGTCTGCCTGGGGAGGTGGTGGAGTCACCATCCCTGGTTTTGTTTATAAAAGGCTGGGTGTGGCACTTAGTGCCATGGCTGAGGCAGTGTTAGGGCATGGGTTGGACTCAATGATCTTGGAGGTCTCTTCCAGCCTGGAGATTCTGCGATTCTGTGAACTGGACTTCCACACACACTCCAGTTCTCTGTTCCAAGTAGATGTGTGTGATGGCATTAAACAAAAGGCTGACAGACATCAGCAGGACTAACAGCAGAGGAGAAGCACAGGATTCCCAAGCAGATCCCTTTTCCCCTTTCTGTTATCAAGGAACAAGTGCACAAAGCAGGTGATAATTATTTAAGAGTTAAAAAACCCCACATCTTCTTTGCCCAGTTAGGAGGTGTGAATTTTAAAGAATCTGGAAGGGAAGAACCACAGAACTCATTTTTAATACCCTCACCAGATCCCTGCACAGAAGACTGACAAGCCAAGTGCCATGAGCAGATGGTTCAAGGTTTAGCAGGAACCACCGTCATATGCTAATTTGCTATTAATTACAGAAGCTGTCAGCATTACTGCAGTGCTGTGCTCTAAGGAAGGGTGCCAGAAAACACAGCCATTAAGGAAGATTTTTGACTAATACAGTTTTTGATAAAAATACAGCATTTTTAGTGACCAAAGTTTGAGGAACCTACAGTCATTGTGTTTGCTACTATACACAGAGAATCTGACATTCAACGTGCAAGGCAGCAGCACCAGTGCTAAACCCAGTCCTTACTGGTTTAGAGTAGAATCCCAGACTGGTTTGGGTTGGAAGGGACCTCAAAGATCATCTCATTCCATCCCCCATTGCCATGGGGGGACATTTACTGCATTCTGCTCCTAAATAATTGTTCCTTCTATCAGTCACTTTACCCAAGTTTTGAACTGCTGACTTGACAGCTCAAGAGCATCACCAGGTTTTGAGCAAATGCTGTCACTCATCACTTCTCTTGCACACAAGCTGGTAAGAAAAATGCCAGCAGCTGAAAATAAGAGCTCACTTCTCAATTTCTTACCTCAGCGTCCCATCAGCTGTGGGACAGAACACAAGTGACTTCATCCTGCTAAAGTTTGCCTAAAGGGAGGGACAAAGCAAACCAAATCTGCATATTCCCAAAAAGTTTAATGGGTATAGAAATAGATGCTTTTTATTTCCATCAACATTTTCCTGACCCTCCAAGTATCGAAATACCAACACCTCTCTGCCTATCAATTTTCCACCCTTTAAAAGACAATTTCCGTATGGATTTTATACGGAGCAGGTTGTCAATAACAGCATAATAGAGATTTATATCCCTACCTATGTCAGTTCCTAGAGGTTTTCACTCAGGGGTGGTAGTCATTTGTCCTTCCAAGTCTTATCAGTCAGAGCTGCTCAAAGCCCAGGCAGACAGGGAACAGAGATATCAAGAATGTATAGAAACAACCAAAAAACTTCAGGAATTTCCTTCCCCTCAACACACAAATCCTATTAGCAACTAAGTAGTTGTCAGTGTGAATGACTAACAGCAAATATTTCATATATCATCTGGAAAGAGCCAAGCCCCTGAGATCTCATTATCAGAACCAAGTGCCCCAGATGACATGAATTATTTACTGCAAACCAGTGCTTTTGATTATGCATATGCATAATATGCTGAAGGTGCATCTGTGCCCCAGTTTTAAAACCACCACGTGGAGACAAAGCCAGGAACTGAGCTAAAATCTAACATTCATTCCACAGAACAAGATGCTGCTCTTGGCTGTTAAGTTTACCCATCACATGTGATAGTACACAGATGTTTGCAATACAACCCAAAGGTAAATGATAAGAGCCTGGAGAATACAGGCATTTTTCTTCCTTTTCTTTCCAACACCCTGACAGAAAAGAAAATTCTTGGTCTTAATCACCTGTACCCAAAGCACAAGGTGATCCATTTCAGTTATCTGACTGACAGCACACGGGCAGACACAGACACATCAGAACACACTCCTTCCCATCTCCCTCATCTGTTTTAGGCCTGTTTCTATCCTCTACAGTGCAATTTCAGAAGGAAATCTATTCCTCAGCCCAGAAACCAACAGCTTGTGGATTGCAGCATCCAAACCCTGACCATGGGGGTTTTCCCATCTCTTTTCCTTCTGTGCCCCTCAGAAAGCAGCCCTAAGTAGGCTGCCTGACCACAGTTTCATCTAAATGGAGTGAAGCCTCACTTGCTTCTTTTTTAGGACCACACCATAAGAGATTCATTTCATACTTCCGTTTCATTCACATCAAACTCAACAGGTGTTTTCACACTGATGCCTCTGACAGCCATGAAGGTGCCTGCAGAGCAGGAAGATGGTATCTTCCATTTTAGTATTAAATCCAGTCTTGCCTTTATATAGAATCATTATTTTCATATAGTAGAATTTAGAATATTTGTAACACTAGTCTGACAAACAACCCAAGTATGTATGAATACAACAGGCATTCCTGATGGAAAACAGACAGCAATTATCACCTCAGTATTGGGGTGCTCATTAGGCTGATTTAAGACAGCTTTCATATATAGAACATAAACCCCTTGCTCCTACACAGGGAGCTCTTTCTCCTTGTGCTCCACATCCTTATTCCCCTTGTTTAATCAACAAGGCACTGACCTGGAGGCAGAAATCACCTACAGGTGTAACATATAAAAAGAGCAGCTCAGCTCTCAACACCTATTGTAAAGCACGACTCCATCCCATGAAGACTTAGATACATTCAGTGTGTGCATTTAAATTTGTTCCCACTGCTCTTTACAAGCAAATACAGGGATGTTTTTTAAGAGAGAAAAGGGGAGTGGTCTTGCTGTGGTTTAACCCTGGTTAAGGAGGAACATCTGTTTACAGCATCCCTCCCTTATCAACTTGGAGATATTGACAACCAGAACACAGCACGGAGCAATTACCAAGCCAACAAGGCACAGAACGTGTCCTCGAGGGATCTGTAAGCATCCTACATTGTTAATTTTAACCACCAAACCAGGCATCTCAGAGGGGAACATTTAAAAGCACTGGGATTTGATGTCCACAAACCCTTCTGAAAAGCTACCCACATGCTGAGAGTATCAGCCAGGGAGAAATAGGATACAGCCAGGGAATAACATCTCCTGGCTGTGGTGAGGCCACGGGAACAGCGTTAGCACCTGAAAGCAAACCAGCACTGACCCCTGCCACATCACTTTCTAGGTTTTCAGGGTTAAGCTTTGTTTTTCCCTAAACCACACAAATCTACGTTCGTGTGCCAGAGAAATACAAAGAACACAAGTTTGCAAACATAAGAAAATTAACATTTTCTCTCTGTTGTTGCAAAAGCAAAATAAGCCGAGGTCCCCGCTCTGCTACCAAATACGTCTAAAACCGGTAGTGCACTTGAGACCAGTGCTGGTGATCCAAATCCTCCCTCCTTTTGATTCTGCCTTCCAAATCTTCTCCTTCCCACCACTGACATCCTCCATCCTCCAGCCCCTCCCCAAAACACCAGCTTTCCTCCACCAGCACAGTGCCAAAGACCTTTCCCTTGAGATTTTCACATTACATCCTCTCTTGCAACAGTCCCCAGTTGTCTTCCCCAAGCTTCCTCCCCCCAAATCAGAGGAAGGACCCCGTGCACCCGATGAACAATCCTTGCATACACCAGGCTTTGGAATCCCCGGATTTGGAAGGTTCACTGGCACAACTGTTCCCATGTCACGTACTGCCTGTCCCTCTCCCGGCTCCACAGGCAGGAGAAGGGAACTATTGAGCTCAGCTCCTGCATCTGTACAGAGCTGCATCTTTACAGTTCACTGCTGGCCTTGTCTGAATCAAAGAGTGGGGTTTTAAAATTCAAGTGACCATTTCAATGTGCTCCTCGGCATTATTTAGCAGCACTGAGAAATACAATTTGCTACCAAGCCCAGTTGGCCTCAGATTAATGGCCAACGCACCCCACATTTCTAATTTATCACTGCAAACTTACAAGTAAATTCAGTAAGTATTAAAAGCACTGAAGTGCAATAGAGAAATTACTGGTCTTAGCGTATTTTAACCTGGAGCAAGCACAAAATATAAAAGCTGATGTATTTTGATTGTAGATTTCAACTGTGAGTTTTGATGTAAAGAGGCAAGTTGGACACTAATTCACACCCCTTGAGCTCAGCTGGCAGCAGGAGCTCAGAAATAGGTGTGGTCACCAAAGGTGCCCCAAAATGTCAGTTATTAGAGTTACCCAAAATCCAAGGTCTCCCTTTGCCATAGACAGGAACTACTTTTTCCCTAGCAGCAGTAAACCCACCTTCCTACACATAAGACCTGAACTGACAAAACACAGAAAAAGCTGCTCTAATCACATAAAATAATGTTAGTTTGCAATCAGAATTTCTATGCCATGCCTTACACACTAACATTGACTTAGGGGATTTAGGGAACTTCCATGGACTGAGCTCTATTCCTGTGTGCACAGGCTGATATAACACTAAAAGAGGAGAAACTTGGCACTGTGTTTTGTGAATTCAGTTCTGTTATATCACAGAATCACAGAATATGGTAAGAGGGAAGGGACCCCAAGGGATCATCAGTCCAAGCCCTGGCCCTGCACAGACACCCCACCAACCCCACCCTGTGCATCCCTGGCAGCGCTGTCCAAACGCTCCTGGAGCTCTGGCAGCCTTGGGGCTGTGCCCAATCCCTGGGGAGCCTGGGCAGTGCCCAGCACTCTTCAGCCTTGTATTGTTCAGATTCCTCAGTGCCAACTCACAAACCTTCAAGCAGGGAAGATTCTTGAGACATCCACAATGAAAATTCCACATACCCAGTCCTTAATCCCTTCTCGGACGTTCTTTCTCTGCTATCCCCCCTAGGTGTGAACCCTGGACATTTGAATATTCCTTTCACATCAATCCAGCCTAGAAGACATTCTCATTCTCAACTCCCAGTACATTTACTTGCTCTAAAGGTCTTTGGTACAGCATCCCCAGACACCCACAGCACACGTGCATTACCAGCACCCTGACAAACAAACACAAGTGCAGCATCCTAAAGTCAGAATTACCTCTTTTGTGAAGGTTACTCACACAAACTAATGACTCCAGATGCTATTTCCATATCAGCAAGCACTCCTTCCAGGGCATTGTTTTCCATATGGTCCTGCACAAACAAGCTTCTAGAAAGCTCACAGTTATTTTCACTGCTGTAAAACAGGAGGAAAGGAGAAATACAGACCCATAACTGCTTGTATTAAGTTCACTTATTCCACGGATAGTGCATAATTGTCATGAAACAGTTCACCGTGAGTGGTAACTTTCCACAAAGCTATGACAGTCAATTTATGGCAAGTTCTACTTTTGCATATGAGGAAAAAAAGAGTTAGTGCCAACATCTATGAAATTTGTGACACTGCTAAGAAAAATGACATTTCCTTAGGCACTTTTCCTTTAAAAAAGAAACCTCTCTGAACTCACACTCATACATATCTCACTAAGTAAAAACATGCTGGGAATGTTCAAACTGTTCTCGTGCTGTCTGAAATCTCTCAGCTCTGGGTTTCTGTTTTGGTTTTGTTTAACCTTGGCCTGTAAGCTCCAAGTGTCAGCCACACCTCCCATAACTCTTCTCGTGGAAAGAGATTTAGAAGTTGGAGCGCAGGGATCTGAGCTCTCTCTCCAAAGCGAGAGCTGAGCACGAGGCACAAGTCCCACACCAGGTACTTATTTAATACCATTACTCCTGACACCTCTGGGCAATTTTCTAATTAAAGTGAGTAGCTGCGAGATTCAGAGGCTTCAGTTTCATCCTGTGAAGCAGCAAGATAAGGTGAGTGCAGAATAATCTCAGGGTTTCCAACCCAAAAGCAGCAGTGCAGCACATGAAAGAGTTACTGTGCACCAAATTGTTGTACTGTCCTCTGAAGGCCCTCTCAAAATGATGCAACTTAAAATTCTTCACTTAGAGGACTGACTGCAAATATTTCTTTAGATATAAAGCAGGTGGGAATGGAAACCTGCAAACTTAATTTATAGGGGCATCCTCAAAACTGACTTTAAAAACTGTCCTGCTTCTCTTTAGGCAAAGGCAGTGCTATGCTGCTGCAACTACCATCATCTGCTAGATTAATAATGTGTAACTATCACAAAGAGGATTTAATTTGTAGGTTCTGAGCTTAACAGGAGGATTTAATACTGCAAACAAGTCTCTGGGTCTTGTTCCACAAGATCAACCCTCACAAAACTCAGACATGCACCCTCAGAGCTGGGATTCAGCTAAATCAGCTTCCTTCCTTTATCTAATCTTAAAAACCAGGATGAAATGTTATAAACCAAAAGGCAAACTAGAAAACTGCTGTGAGAGAATCAATTCTCATCTTGACTCACACTGTTAGAAGAGCCCCAGAACACTCTTACTGAAAGAATACTAATTACTTGCATAAACCATGCAGAAAACGGAGAAAAAACCCAGGAAAATCCCCCTGATGCAGGAATACTTGTACAGCAGCTTTTTGAGTCTGAGTCCTGTTATAAACAGGCTTTCTCAATTTCTTCTGCAAGTCCTACGAACTGCAAAAATAAACTACAACTTCTCCTTTTTCCTTCATATCACTTGACTTTTATCCCATCTTCCAAGGACTAGAGAATCCAGTTTGACTTCTGCATCTCATTACCTCCACCTACTGGCAAGAGCTGCTCCTGGTTTATAAACCCCCTCTGGACCCATTTCATACTTTGTCATTTAAAAAAAAAAGCTGATTTCAGAAATATTGATAATTAAATAAGTGAGAGAGAAGAACACAACAATTCAACTCCAAAACACCTGAAGGTACAGGCCAACTTATAGGCCTCACACCACTATTTTTCTATGTCTAGAATTTATTCCTCCCTACCAGGGTATGAAATTTATCTTTGGATTGAAAATCAACAGCAGGAGTCCCAGCCTAAGAGTCAATTTAAAATATTAATGTGATTTCCCATTAAGCTTCACAGCCTTTATTGGTAACATATAGACATAAAATCAGAAAATCCTGGAATGGTTTGGGTTGGAGGCACCTTAAAGCCCAACTCATTCCATCCCTGCCATGGGCAGGGACACCTTCCACTATCCCAGGCTATCCAAGCCCTGCCCAACCTGGCCTGGAACACTGCCAGGGGTGGGGCAGAAGAGTAATAGAAGCAACAGCAGCTACTATTTAAAAAAACTCCTGGACTAGCACAAACATCCCAAGGCAATCACACTCAGCCTCTATTCCTGCACAAAGCCATTGCTCTTCTGCAAAACAAACAACAAAATAAATAACCCACTACAAGTCAGGCACATCAAAATATGTTTTTAATACTAAAGGCTGGTGGTCTCTGAAATTATGCTTCCCCCACATGAATTCTTATTAGATGGGATCTTCAGATGTGCCTGGAAATTTCCCTTATATTCAGCTGCTCTTTGTAAAGTATTAGATTATTTCAAGACATCAAAACTCTTTGTTCTAATGCAAAATAAAATGCATGCTTTCCGTTTTCCCAGATCTTTTTATGTTATTTATTGTACTGCTCCCCATCCCCAGCTCTCAGAGCTGTCAGCAACCAGAAGAGGGCAACATTTTAAATAGTATGTAAAACTACCACCAATTTAATCAGTTGCAGAGCACTGGGCTTACTCTTACCAAAAATCACCAGGTCGTCTGAAAGCTCCTCTCTTATCATGTAACAAGGAAAATTTCCATTTCCTTTCTCTACAGATCCAAGAACTCTGAATGATTTGATCAGAAAAATTTTGTAAGCAGTGAATTAAGTATTTTCCCATCAGCACAGCAGCATTGTGATGCTTCGGTCCAAACACAACTGTTCTGTAGATACACTACTGTTAACTTGCATTATTTCATGCACTGACTTTAAAAATGAGACCTTTTCTGAAGCATTTCAGACTCTTTATTTACCACACTGAGTTCCTGAAATAGGCTCAGTTTGCACAGCTGCCCCAGAATAAGCTCACTTTTCCATGCAACATACATAACTTTCACATTGAAGTCAAAATGATGATCCACTTAAGACAAGGGAAATGCAAAACCTTTTCATCTCATGATAAATAGCACAGATTCAGTTGTTCTTTGAAACTCAGCAAGCAAAACATGCTCTGATCCATCCAAGACAGCACTGCTCACTGATCCACAAGCAAAGCCACAAACTTCTCTAAGAGACTGCTGCTATGGTGATGCTTCTTCAAGAGTGAGCAACATCCACAAAAACACCATGCAGAAACATGGCAAAAAACTCCTTTGGGTTTTAAATAGTACATTTCAATTTGGGGAGTGAGAGAAAAATGTTACCATGGAAAAATAGTTTCAAGAAAGAACTCGAATGCCCTCGATCAAAGGCAAACCTGGGATTCACCCCAGAGGTTTGTTTTTCCTTACATGGATGCCGACAGGCTGCATTAATTTAATCTTGACAAAGTGTATTGTTGTTAAATCTGATTTTTAGCTGTTCCTCACTGCCTGGCACTGTTCACACCTGAGAATGAACCTGTTCCTGTCAGTTTGTTCATACTGTGCTTGATCAAACCTGCTCTAACTTTACCTGGTCCAGGGTGGTGCTGGCTCTGAGGAACCACATGAGGAACCAGCATCTGAAGGCATCCAGGACTAATCCTTGCCTGATAATAGAATATTTCCAACTTGGATTGATTTGGGTGTGAGGATGAAGATGTTTGGCATTCTATATCAGAAACCTCGAAGATTTTAGCCCAGTTTCCATGAGAACTAAGTACTTACTGTGTAAGTCAGGCTGATATATTTAAAATTCCCCACGGTTTTAAGGATGGGTTGAGTTTTAAAATACAATAAAAATATTTAAGGTATGACATAAAGAAATTTTTTTTAAAAATCTAATTTCACTTCATAACTAACCTTCACTCAATTAAAAAAAAAGTCAAAATTTTTTAACAGGAAAGTAAGCAAAAAAAAAAAGGAGTACAAATTAAAATCACAGAGCAAGTGGAAAGGCCACACTGATTTACTAATACTGGTTTAAATATTCAGTCCCAGGCTGATCTTTCTCCACTAATCTAGGAGGAAACTGAACCCAAACTGCCCTTTTGTACCAACTCTTGAATACCAAGAGTTTGGGACAAGAAGTGTCACATTTTTTCCAGTATGTCCAGATAAACTGGCCCTTAGGGCTGACTAATTAGGCAGCTTTTTTAGGGAATGAAAGATCATGAACCAAAAAGCTCACGAGCCAAGATCAAACAGCTCAGTTCTGTGTGTGTGTGATCCCCCTCACATGTTTTCCCAGAACTGCACTTCCTGTGCAGAAGCTGCTTTAAGCAAAACATTCACACAGACTTAAAATTTAGAAGGGGGGGACAAGTGTTTATTAATAAAAAAGCTTTTAATTTATCTTATTCTGGAAAGATTAAATATGTAATTAGTTCTACAGTGATATATTTAATGAAAACAGAGCACACACCATCCAGAGCCTCCTTCAGGCTTCTTCTGCACTCCTCCCTGTCAATCATCAAATAACCAGTTCTGGAAATACTGAGTCAGATATCAATATTGATAGAGGCTTTTTATTAAGTTGAAAATCGTTTTGTATTCTTACTCCTCTGCCAGGATTGAATGTTGTTTTTTATTTATCCATCTACTGAAGTACCAACATTGCCAGTTTCCTAAGAAAGCACTCTTTTAACATGCTGTAAGCTCAGGATCGTAATTCAGATTTTTGCTTCTTCCCATATACATGGCACATACCTTATTTATACTGTTTCCCTTCTGTACATTATACCCCCTCTTCCAACTAGAGAAAACTGACTACATTTAAAATAGAGTATTGTATTTCCCATCAAACTAAGACCTTCAAGGCCCAGAGCCAGTATGAAAGGTTTATGGGATTCCAACCCCCTGGATACTCATTAGCAAATGAGAGTCTTCAACACCAGGTTCCTGGAAGAAGATTTTAGCCTCACTTGCCAGTAATCTTTGGAATTTCACTGCACTGACACCACAGCAAACTCTCACCCCTACACCCTTCTGCTTCCAAAAGTCACCCAGAATTATTGGTATCTGAGTTCCTCATGTACCAACCAATTCTGCTTTTATTAATATACCAATTATTAATGTCAATTAATTTGCCATATCCCTTTTTATAAAAGGTCATAGCTGAGGATACTGGAATGGCTAAACTCCACAAAATCAACTGAAAAAAACACAGAATAAGCCCAAGTGTTCCCTTTTTTAACAGGTTATTAGAACAGGTCCTGATAAAGGCAGTGGTAAACACTGCTTAGGCAAAGCTACTCAAACTCACATAATTCTCCCTCATGTAAGAGATGATTCACGATGGGAACCAATATGTCACCTTCAGAGATCATGAACAACATCTACATCTTCTCCTCTGCACAGGTACAACCAGCTAATCAAGAATGATCTGCCTGCAGCACAGCATTTATCTTGCTACTCCGTTCTGCCAACAGAAACTGCTCACATAAATATTGTCTGGTTAAAGAAAAGCATCCATCAATCCATCGTTCACTTGCCAATCTCTTAAGAATATTATGAATATTGATAATCACAGCAGAAACAATCCTGCTCTGTCCCCAAGTGCAAAGTTTCATCTATAGTCACACAAATAATGAGAATTTATTTTTTTTTTAGAGATTAAGCATGCTTATTAAAAAACACCTTGATGAACTGGAAGGTTCTTTCTCTGACTACAGAGCCCCTCCTCTTTCTTTAGCTCACTGCACTTCCCAAAACCTGAGGACAATTTTCAATTCATCACTGAAGTCCCTGCAAAATTGAAATGCTCCATTTATTCCGAATAGCCTGGGCCTTCAGAAACTTATCCAAATTTCTCTTTTCCATTTCCAGAGCAAGGTTGCTGTTAGCATCTTGACAATACTACTTTGGCACATAAGACTTTGTAAGAACCTCAATTCATTTGTAACTGCTACTTACAGAATCTCAGGCTGGTTTGGGTTGGAAGGGACCATAAGCTCATCCAGTTCCACCTCCTTCCACTATCCCAGGTTGCTCCAAGCCCGTTCAACCTGGCCTGGAACACTTCCAAGGATGGGGCAGCCACAGTTTGAGACCTCATGTTAAGGCTGCCTCTCTTAGATCCTGGCTTGAAAAGGATTTATCACCTACATATGAGAGAACAAATTTAAAACAAACCCACTCTAAAAAATTATTTCAGCTCCTAGCACCTAAAATTCTGCAAGTTAGAAAATTCCTTGCTATCCATCTTTCAAACCATGTGGTTGCACTTGGTCACCACCAGGATTTCCAGGATGCAAGATCCAAGCAGGCACTGAGGCTGCCAAGAGTTCAATTGACAAGAAGCTGATGAGCATCAGGAAAATCCTACAAGCCCATAGCTCATATTTCTATAAAAGCTGACACTGGATCATATTAGTTGCAATTCCAAATGCAGTAACCACTACCAGCATGTATTTATATTTACCAAGAGCCCAATTGTTTTTTCTTGTGTTATTAACATTACACAACTAACATGTTGTTTTGACTGGCACCAAGCTCAGGTGAGTTCATATTGGGCAGAAGTTAATTAGTGCTTAATTCCAAAAGCAGAAAATGGAACAGTTTGGGGGAGGGATTTATGTACGGTGGTTTTTGTTGCTGTTGCTGCTACTATATTGGGGGTTTTTAAGAGGTTTCCACATTTTTGTCTTCACAAAGAGTGCCTGAAGCAAAGTCATGAATTCTGTGTATTATCAGCTCCCTGAGCAGACAAGGAGCACTGCTCATTATCTCCACCTTTGCATTTACTTGTACCTGTTGCTCCTGGGATAACAACAATATGCCTGAGGCTTACTACAGATCTGAATTCCCAAAGAAAGGCATTTCTTAATCTGGATACTCCCTAAAAGAAAAAAAATTGAACTTAAGATCCTTAAGAGCACAGGCAGCAACTTTTGTGTCATACATATGAAGTTTATTCATCATTAATGACAAACTGTCTGTCACATCACATCTTCATTTTTATCCCCTAATTTAACATCCAGACACATCTTCAGACACTGAGTCTAAACTATTGCCACTATATTTTCAGATGTTCTCCATATAAAATATTTCTGAAAAGAAGCTCAGACTAAGATCCCTGCAGGACTGTCTCTGGATGGGGCACTCAGTGCTCTGGGCTGCTTGACAAGGTGGTGGTTGGTCAAAGGCTGGACCTGATGATCCTGGAGGCCTTTTCCAACCTTAATGATTCCATGATGAGGAACAGTGAAACCACAGCACTCAGAGTTCTGCCAGCCAAATGTTTCATTTTGCTATTTTTTACCTACCTGAAGACAAAATATAAGGATATTAAAGTAACTCAGAGTTGCTTACAGCACACAAGTAACATCAGGCACTGGAACTCTTCACTGCATATACTGAGACTCTGCTATAAACAACTATTTAACAATTATTTAACCTGCTAAACCGTCCTACCCCTCCCAAAAAAAACCATAACATTTCCCAGATTGTGATATACTCCGTGAGTTCATTTTGGCTCTACCAGGGGAAGAAGCTGCTACGATTACAGCTGTGCCATGAATCCATACATGTAAATTCCAAGGATTTCTTGCAGAATGGGCATCTTAAGCCTGGGGAAGAGAAGGCTCTGGGGAGACCTCAGAGCCCCTCCCAGGGCCTAAAGGGGCTCCAGGAGAGCTGGAGAGGGACTTGGGACCAGGGCCTGGAGTGACAGGACAAGGGGAAATGGCTTCCCACTGCCAGAGGGCAGAGATGGATGGGATACTGGGAAGGAATTCCTCCCTGTGAGGGTGGGGAGGCCCTGGCACAGGGTGCCCAGACAAGCTGTGGCTGCTCCAGGATCCCTGGCAGTGCCCAAGGCCAGGCTGGAAGGTGTCCCTGCCCATGGCAGGGGGTGCAACCAGATGACGTTCAAAGGCCCCTTCTATCCCAAACCAGTCTAGGACTGTGCAATGATTCCATAAATGCCTTTACCTGAACGCTCCAGTAACACTCAACTGACATTTCCAAACCTTGGCCTGATGAGAAACAACCAATTTTCCATCTTCTCCATAACAGACTATGGTTAAGCACTGGAAAACTGACTTCATGAAATTGTATCACGGTCATGTGAAATGCCAAAAATTCACATTCCCCGCAGCTAAAGCTTGATTGCATCTTTTGGCTGCAGTACACACAAGACATCCCCAAAGTAGGGTTCAAAACAAAGTAAAAAGCTTTGAGAAGGTGGGGTTCTACTATGTAAACTTCCGATTTTTCTCACTCAGCAAAATACCAAAAAATTCTACGAATAAGCAGTTCTTTTCAAACATTTCAGATGTAGTGCATCTTTTCCTTTTACCAAACATTATCACAAAAAATGCCTTCAGGGGGCTTCTACAGAAGTTTTCAATGTGAGGAGGAAAAATCAAATGTCAATGAAGTTTCCTTTGCCAGAGGGTAAGGAAAGGCAAGGGAAGCCCATCAACGAGGAGGATTACAGGCCCCACAGACTGACAGGAGTTCAGGTCTCCATGACTTTCTCAAAGTGAAAGCATCATGTTCTGAAGCCTGTTACATTCAGCATGCGTTTTGTTGCATCTACTTTCACTGCATTTTCTGTACACACAGGTCATGCTGAGCTGCTACTCAGGTTTTTGCTAAAGCTTCACAACATCTTCTTTGCAATAAGAATCCTAACAGCAGCAGGCAGTGAGGCTCTGCCTGACCACTGCATTCATTCCAGACACCAGCAGAAGCAGCATCTTGGGCAAGTCACTCAGTTTCAGATTCCTAAATAATTACCTATTGGTGCAGAGCTCACAAACACGAGAAGAAAACACTAAGTAAGTCGGCAGCAGGAGATTTGGTGTCTCAATAGGAAGATAAGGAATCCATCTGACTTATCTCCATCATGCTCTCACCGAAGCAGCCTCACAGAAATAGAGCAGGTCATGAATTTTCTGTAAGGAGAATTGTAGAAGCCCATCAAATATTAAAAAGCACTGCAGATGTCTGCAGTCCTTTCTAAAAGCTTTTTTCAGATGAGCAAGGAGGACACATTAATTAATTAAATTAACTGTTTCCAAACATTCCACTTCTACAGATCATTACCTTTCTTCAGACGTTTTTAATAGAAAATTAGTCTCTTCCTCCAGGGTTTTCATTCCAGAGTTTCTCTCTAACTGTAACAATGTTTGTTTATCCAGGCTTTCAGAAGACCTCACAGAACCTTACTGCTTTCTGCACAACCTAAAGCAATAGTTACAATCTCAGTGATTTTCACAAAGCCTCTAACATCAGCCACATCTCCAGGTTATCACTTGCACAAGCAAAAACCTTAAGTACAAATATGAAATTACCTGCACTGCAAGAAGAGCCTCTTGAAAATTATCAGGAATGCATATGAATCACTCCAACTTATTGAATTACTGCATCTACCCCACAATACACTAATGGGGTTTCTTAAATTAAATTTCTCTCCACCAAACACATCTCCCTGTCACATGACACGAGCTGAATACCTACAGAGAGGACTGAATTTTCATCAGATCCAGCTGCAAGGTACCTGCCTAAATAATTCTGACAAGATCAACTTGTTTGTGTTCCAAGCAATCCTTCATTAGTGCAGTACTCAAAAATCAGTCATAAGACGCCTGTTTCTAAACAGGAAACCCGCTGAAAGACATTATTCCAGAACAGAAACTGGACCGAAAGCTGAAAAACATCATACCTATATTTGAAATGCCATCTTCTTCCAGTTCCTTTGCAGCAAATAACATCCTTTCCAAGAAAGCAAGGTGCAGAAATCAGCTTGTGCACTGTTCATATGCACCTGTGCTGATTCAAACACATCATCGAGGCTTCGGTCAGAGAAGAAGGGAGCTCTCTGAGGTGCCAACTTCAGCCACCCAGAGCTACGCAGCTCCTTTTACATTATCCCAGGCAATCATTTCCTCCTCTTACATAAGAGGCAGAGCTCCCAGGTGCCCCCGTTTCCAGCACGGGGCTGGCAGTGCAGGAAGAGGCTGCAGTTGCCCCGTGCCCACACTGGGCTCTCCCATGCACTGACCCAAGAGGCAGCAGATCAACACTTTGGGATCACTGCTCCTCAGGGGTTCTAAAAATAGAACACCAGCTGCTATCAGAGTCCATGTGCTGATAGCCAGCACCACTGACCAAGTGCCACATCTAAGACCTCCTATTCCCTTAATGCCACAGACAGACAGATTTATACTGCTCTCTGTATCTGACAGTGATAGGCTGCCCAATATCAATTTAGTTCTTAGCCTAGTAACAAAGGTTAAAAAAACCAACCCAACCTTTTTCTAGGTTAAAAAAAACCAAACCAACCTCTTTCTAGCATAACCTTGCGTGCCAGCTGTGGTTACTTCAGGCTTCAGAAGCAAGGATGCTTTGAGAAGCAGCTACAAAGTGGAGACCCCACTCAGATTTCCCCAGCACCCGTGCAAACAGACCATCCTCGGTGCACAGACCTCACACGTAACTGGCACTGACAACTGGCACTGACACTCTTGGATCCAACAACATGAATTTATTATGAATTGAATCAGCTTTCAATTAATCAGATTAGCACCCCAGCTGTGAATACATACTCTTCAGAACCTTATTCTTGGACTGTGACCTCCTGTTATCTCATGCTATCATAGAAATTTAATCTGTCAAACAATCCAGTACAAAGTCCACGCAATTACATCTGCTTAAGTACAAATCCAGGCTTGGCCATAAGCCCTCAACAGATCCATCTTGTTCATATGTCAGTCAAGTTTCGTTCAAGTAATTACAGCCTCTTTCTTACAGGAAACAGCTACTGATATTTGCAAAGTCTCCAATTTCCAAAGCACTGAAGGGCAAGCCAAGCCTGGGACTTCCAGTTTTATGAACAGCAAATTGAAGCAGGGACATGAAGTCAGGATCACTGAGGCCTGCTGTGGATCAGCCAGTCCATACTAACTGCAACAGCGATATTTCATTAACATTCACCACTAATTGGTCTGGCTATAAAATGCAGATCAAGCTAAGTCTCGTCATGATTCACAAGTTTCTCCACTTGTACCACCTGTACTTTGTCCCTCCTTGAAAGAGAGAACTTGATCACAACTTCCATCTTTCTGGTTTTAACCAAGGCACACCTCAGATAGTTTAAAGCGGAACAGAGGGGATCAGAAACACAAACTGCATTGAAGAGGCACAATATAACCTAAAGCAGAAACCATGTTCTCTTATTTCTTACAAAAATCCCCTTTGTAGGTCCCTTCTTTTATTCCCTTCTCGCTCTATTCTCAGAACGATGCTCATGCAAAGTTCAGCTCAATTTTAAAGCGTATGCATTGTACCTTAAGAACTAGTTCTGTAGTACACAGCAAGAAAGTAAAATTGGACCTCAATTATTTATAATAGCCCATAGGCTATAAGTTACCTACCTGTTTCAGTCAGAAAAATGAATACAAAGATCCCACAGAACTTTGCCTTCTGCCTATTCACTCCTCAGATTACAAATGCCCCACAGATTCTTCTCAATGTAACCAACATTCAATAGCACTTTATGTGATTGCAATCTGCATTTACAGTATTATTTAAAAATATACAGGCCAACAAATACTCTCATTACCCTCCATCCTTTGTACAGAACACCTATAATAGCTTTACATTTGTTAAATTAAATTAGATGAAATTTAATTACACCAACTTACAGAAGAAAGTGAGTTCTATCAGTTCTTCAGTCTTGTTCTTCTACTCAGTTTCTACTTATCCAGGTGTTATTGGTTCAAGTCTGGCTTTTTAGTTTCTGTAGTATAAGAGCCATGTCAGGAGGTTTATTGACTCAGAGCTACCCCTTATTTCTAGCTGAAAACTGTTCAAAATGCTGTCTTTTCACTTTACTCTTTAATTATCACCATTTGGTTAATTTTGAACCCTTTAGCAAGTGTTACATCATGGGAGTGTTGCTTAATGTCTTTAAAGCAGTCGTGATCAACCACACAAGATTTTATTCCGTTTTATAATTATCTCTAATTATCTAGGTCTAAACACTCTACCCATTTTTTTCAGTTATATCTGTTACTTCAGTAAACCATTTGTAAACATTTCCAAGTAGGAGGTAGTGATTTCCTCTAGCAGTAGTTATGAGTTATCAGTTAAGGAAGTTGATTCCTACTTGCTGGAATTATTTTATAGCTGATCGTTAGGACATTACGGCATTAGCCAGCCCAACGGAATTAAGCCCTCACCATTCTTTAAAAGGCTTTCCCGTTATTATAATCTGAGAACTGGAATTCAGCTATTACTCAGCATTGTTTATTCACTGCTTTGGCTGTTTGCTGATGCAGCAGAGGGTTGGTTTAAGCTACAGGAAAACACCTGCAGGGCTGATCCTTGAGCAACAACTTCAGCTCTTGGGCACACTCCCATCCTCACAGCAAAGCTTTCTTTTCTGTTTTCCATACACAAGACATGACAAACAGTTTATCATGGAATGGTCTGGGCTGGAAGGGGCATTGAAGTCCACCTTGTTCCACCCCCTGCCACGAGCAGGGACACCTTCCACTATCCCAGGTTGCTCCAGCCCCCATCCAACCTGGCCTTGGGCACTTCCAGGGATGGGGCAGCCACGGCTTCTCTGGGCACCCTGTGCCAGGGCCTCACTGCCCTCACACAGGGAAGAATTTTGAACCAGCTATTTCAAGTTTTAAATTATCTTGCTTCTACACATCAGCTGTGCTCCTGCTACTCAACACACAGTTCCAGAGAACAGGCAGCTGCACTTGGCTGCTTTAGCCCCAAAGGTCAGCTGGAATTAAACCATGGGTTTGTTTGGAGATCTGCTTTCCAAGTGCATTTGTAGCCACCATATCCAACCCTCACTTCCCACAGATGCCTTGGATGTGAGGCAAACCACAAAATGGGCAGTCATGAACTGAACAGCTTTTCCTCAAAATACTGCAGGCTTTCACAGTGACCTAAATCAACTACATGGGCCAAAATGAGCCCCGAGGAGCAGCAAGTCTTGGGCAAATGGTCAGCACAATCCATTCTGTGTATTTATCTTTTTATTACAAAGCTCCAATCTGACCTTTTAAAAGCTTCTGATATTCTACTTAACAGGAGTGGCAAAAAGCTATCTCCTTGTGTGTTATTCCAAAACGGTATGATTTTGCTTTACATTTTACATACATTTGGTTTGTATCTATGCATACTATAGATCCTTTTCTCACCATCCTGGCTTATGCTTCACATCAATATTTCAACACTCTTCATCCATCAGCCATTGTTATGCTAAAACCTAGGTGTTAGCAGAGCTCTATTTTTGAAGTTGTCTGCCAGAGCATGTCTCACTCAAAGCAGCCTGTCAAAGAAATTCACCCCCAACGTGAACAAAGAGATATTGAAAAAGTAGTTGATGTCATTTTATTTAATATGAGAACGAGTCAGTGAGACAGATCTAGATTAGTACAAAACATAATAAATGATGCTATTTTGAAAGCCTACTGAAATCCAAAATTCAGGAATTTGCCAGGAAAATTGTTTTGAAATTAATTCAATTATTTTATTTATTTAATTGGTCTATATTGCATTTGGCACAGCCAACTCACAGCCCAAGCCCCATAATCCTTACCTTATCCTAATGTGGGCAATTCCCCTGTAACAGAATTCATTTATGGAGAAGATTAATGGATCAATGGATTAATTTCATGGCATCTTTATTTTGGAATGACAAATTCACCAATTTAAAAAAAAAAAAAAACACCACATGAAAGGGACAAGAATTCAAGCAAAGCCTGAATTCAACCAGGTTGTCCAATTTAAGTTGAACTGAAGTCACCCCTCACTGGAATCTACTCTAAAGAGCAGCAATTCCTATTAGTTGAAGGTGTTTTTTGCATTTTCTCCTCAGCCATCAACCAATTCATGCCAATCATCACCTTTTCCATTAGCACAGAGCAAGAGAATGCTCTGAGAACATCTGCCTTCAATAATTCATCTCTCACACTAATAAACTCCTGAGCCAGTGGCTGCAGATGCACCTCGCTTCTCCCCTTCCATATAAACCCTAATTACTTTTCTGAGTGTGTTTATTAGCTTGGACAGCCACCCACCTCCCTCTTCAGTTCTCTGCGTATCATCTGCCCTTCCATGCAAATAAACACTCATAAAAGCCTGAAACCTCCTAAAGATCTTGTGCAGAACCACAGCCCATATCCATCATCAGCTGTAGTGCAAAGGAGGCATCTTACAGGGATACTCATTAGAAGGTTCTTCCAAGAAGAAGAGGGTCATCATTAAGGCAGTGGTGCTCAGTTATTTAACACTTACACTCTTTTTCCTTTCCTGCCTGGGATTCTCCCTGCTCCATCACATGGGCAGCAAGCCGGGGGTCCCTCCACTTGTTTTCATCTCAGCCGCTGCCTGAATTTCAGATCAAAAATCAAGCACAGCTGAACTGTAAACCAATAAGCAAAGTTATTTCTCATGCAACTGTCTTCAACATCACCAACTTAATATCTGCAACAAAGCAAAAGGCAAAAAGTTCTTATAGCTAAGTCTTAAAGCAAGCAAAGAAATCAAATCCTTACCTTTTAATGTTAAAATGACCTTTTAACATGTTGGTGTACTCTTTTTTCAATTACAAGCATAAGCTGAAAACACTAATTCAGAGTTGAGTATCAGTCCCTTGGCTTGTTTCTTATATTGTATTTAACACTGTGTAAAATGAAGCATCTGAGATCCTCCCATAGCAATTGTCACTCCTCCTAGGCAAAGGTTTAATAATTATTAGCCTGATTCTGTCATTTCTGAAAAAAACCAACCAAACAAATAAACCCAGCCAAGCCCAAATTAGTTACAGTAGTACAGGACTCTCCTGGTATTGTGAATTTCTGTACTTCACTTCAGTTGCTCAAAGTCAATGTAAATTCTTTTCACTGCATAGTTACTAGGCCAAAGTCAAAACGCTTTTCTCCCAGTTCAGCCACAATAGACTGATCTTCATCTCTTTCCCAGAAACCTAATTAAGTCCTTCTCATAACTGCTCAGAGAATGCAATAAGATCCAATTTCTTTGCAATATTTATTATTGCAGTTATCATCTTGCAACAGTTATAGCCAAGTAAGCATCTGACCAAGTCCTAAAAAGTACCATTGTTTTGCTTAAAACCTTCTCCAAGTGCCTCAGTCACAATCGATCTGAGACATGACTCAAGAGTGGAAGAATTTTGCAGATCCACAAAACCTGGTGAAACAAAAATTAGCTCCGAGTAGCAGCCAGCAGCCAAGGAAAATCGATTGCTGCCCCTGATCAGCACACAGATCACAGCTCTGCTTTCTGAACAAACTGAAGGTGTCCAACTCGGTTATGGCCTGAAACGACAAAGACTGGGGACTTCTGCAGTGTCACGGCTCAGCCAGAAAACAAACAACTCTTACTGTTCAATGCTCTGCCCTGTTCATCTGGCTAAGCTCGCAAACCAAACTGAGCCACACACTTCCAGTGCCAAACGAAGTATCTCCACCAGAAAACACTTCCTGTTGACAAACAAGCATCAGCCCTGCTCGCTTGCTATGTATTTCTAGGAAATAAAATAGTATTTTGCAGATTTTGTTTTTGTAAAGATAATCACTGCAAGCGATTACAGGATCAAGCACTTGATCAGATTTAAGCGTTCAATACACACTGTCTGTCTATTTACAAACACCTGGTGATAATCCCATGTTGTCCTAGACAGAGAGGAATAAAAACCAGTTCTGAACAGTGAATGTTTCTGGGTAACTTGAGGAAAAAGTTACCTTAAATTATACAGCAAATAATTAATGTTATCAAAGGCCGTGGCCCCAGCTGCAGCCCTGGCTCTGAGGAGCAGCACCCAGCCCTCTCCTCACCCAGATCACATTTAAACCAGGAGAAACATTGCCACTTCAACTCCTGCCATTAGGAAAAGGATGTCATTTCCAAAGCTTTTATTCCTCTCAGTCTAGGACAACGAAGGATTATCAGCAGGTGTTTGTAAACACCCTCCCCCACAAAGCTGTGAAGTTCTGCAACTGCAGTAACATAGGCAATGGTTCTTTCAGCCAGGTTTCACACTAACAGTGCCAGAACCCAAACACAAATTATTCAGAATTATTTTCAGACATAAACCCGTAGCAACTAGCTATATAATTCTTCACTCTGGTTCATGACAAATGAAAGCCCTAATTCTTTTAGGCAAACAGTGAATTATTGCGAACTGAAATAAGCTTTCAGTGAAGTGGTTCAGCTTCCAGGACATATGCACTTGTTAGATTAATTCCCACTACATTTTCATCTGGATGCCAACACAGAGGTCACTTCCAACATGCTGACCCTTGTCCCACAGGATCAGGACTTGCATTTAATACACATTCAGGCACAGCTACACTGCTTGAGGTTTGCACAGCCTGGGCAATTACTTGAAACTGAACAGAAACCTGAGGGCAAGCCAGTCGAGAACTCCTGAGCCTCAACCATGATGGAATTCAACACAAAACTTCTGCCTACCAGCATGGTGTTTTTATCTTCCAGGGAGTGAAAAGTCCCTTTATTTTCAGTTTTATTAAGTATGTAGCTACTGCTGGCATTTCAAGAACACACGATCTAAAATTAGCAGAAGCTGCTAGCAGCATGCATTTTAAAAAGGCCAACGCTCCAAGCAGTAAGTCAGAATGTGTTTTCATTAAACCTCACCTAGAAATTAAGATCCAAGTCATCTGGAAGGTGCTTGAATTTAACAGCGATGAGCATTTTCTACTGAACTGCTGAGGAGTGATACTGGTGTCTAACAATGCTCATCAGTACATTCACACTGACTGACAAAGTTACTTTTTCAGTGAGATCTCTCTGACACTGTCAAAGCAGCAGATGTGGTGTTTTACTCACGCCTCCAAGCTATTTTTTTCATCTCCAGGCAAAAAATACCAATATAAGGTAAAAAATCTGAATGAGCAACTTGAAATCTGTTTTTAAACCAGAGTAGTCCTCATAAAAAAAGTTATACAGCTTAACTAATAGCTACCTGGAAGAAATTCAATAACATTATATCAACAGATTCGTCTCAGATGTCTCTCACTCCCCAAAGGACACAAACTTTGTAAGACAAAACTTCCTCCGGTTTGCATACTCCAAATATTCAACAGTATCACATTAGAAATCAGATTGCCTTGGATTTGGCAACACTGTTCAAAATTTGCAACTCTTCCATTATTACAACATTTTTCTGCAAATTCAGATTTTTAGAATTTGAGAGCATCAACATGAGAACCACAGGTTTTAGGAAGGCTACAGCCAGAACAAGTAGATGGAAAGAAACTTGACAGAAACACAGCACAGTATTTGTTATACCATTTATCTCCACTGAGCACTGCTACAATTAAAAAATTCTCAACACATGATCTGAACCCTGAATATTTAGAAAATAAGGTAAATGAAACTTCCAGCACTCCTAGCTTTACTGCAAGTACAACAGCAAAGAAAACTCATTGATTTATCCTGAAATCTTGTGAACTGTGTATTTTGCTCACAAGCACTTAATGCTTCAAGTTCCTAACCCCCGGTATCATGTCTTTTAAAAATAAAAGGTGAAAATTACATGGGTGATTGTTCGGCAATGCTGAGAATCTTTCACCAAAGCTTTGCAGCTTGTGATGCAAATTTAACTTGTACTAAAAACCTGAAAACATAAACCCTGTGTTTTTCACTGAAATATAAGATCGCATCTCTGAAAAGCTGAAGATGTATGTTTTGAGCAGGGTTTCTGCTCTAACTGGGCTATGTCTGCAGTCATCCCTTAACAGACTACTCAAACACCTCAGTATCAGGTTAGCTAGGGAAAAGGAAGTATTAGGACAACGTGAGAAGGCTGATCTATGCTGGCCTGTTAGCTTATTGTTTCATTCAATGAAATTTCCTGATAAATGTTTCCATGGAAAGTTTATGTTGGCAGAATTCTCATCTCTACAGCACTCCGTGGTTTTCCAGACTCACTGACAGAAGGAACCCTCTGAGCTACAGAGCCCTCTGCTTTTGTAGTGCAGACAGACAGTGGAAGGGGGATTGAGTGAAAGGAGACTGAGTCAAATGTACTTGGGACTCAAGCACTCATGAGCTTGGGGATAAATAATCATTTTCCACGAAATGCAGGTTGCCCAATGCAAAACTTAATGGCGTGTTTTGGCCAACAGTTGCTCCTCTGAGTGCTGCAATTATCTCAACATTAAGGGATTACCACAGTCACCCCTCAATTACAAAATTACTTAGATTATACCATACAAAGTAGCCAACACCGAGCAGCATTAGCAAAAGGCAACAACTGGTCTTCAGGAACATGCTGCTGATTTCACTCAAGCCTAGGACACTGTGCAGATTTTCCAAGTTATAGAAATCCTTTGTTCTCCCCTACAGTGGGTGTCGAGATTGCAACAAACTGTCTCTTTCACTCAGACAACCTGACCATCCTCCAAAAAAGAACAATTCTGAATAGTCAAGGTCAATCAAAAGTTTAGAATGGAGACTAGATTTCCTTTCCTTAGTATGGTTCGGGTTGGAAGGACCTTTTCTCCCAGAGAAACAGGTTCAAATTCGTTAGGGGCTGGAAGTCATTTTGCAGCCTACTGAGCTGTTCAGCAAGAGCTCTGTGCAGCATCCTACCCCACTTCTGTTCCTCGAGGAAAAGGAAGTTTAGGTGTAAGACAGCAATTCACTGAACAGAGCCAAGAGCCCTCCAACACCTATCAGCTTTAAAACAGCAAATTAAATACCACAGGCTCACCCACTCTTAAACTACACTCTCAGAAGACCGTGAAGATCTACGTCTGTTTTTAGCAAGTTTATATTCTGCTGCTCAACTTTACCACAAGTCTTTCACGTTTCTAGTATTATTTTCAGCTAAATCCAACCTGGGAATCAAGCAGCACATCACCTCATTTTGCATTCAAGTTGAATGGAGGCTGTAGTAATTCTAAGGCACAAAGGAGCAGAGAAATATAATCCTCAGGTTACAGACTTTGCTTACCTGACTAGCTTAAAGAGGCTTTACTCTGTGGGGGTTTAAAAAGAATTAAAATAAAAGCTTAATTTTTTTCCCCCCAAATCACTCTCAGCATCTTTATTTATTATTAATCAGGTCTCATCTGCTCAATACATCATTTCCATAAGATTAGCAATCAGCCACATGTTACGAGAAGACAACAAATCCTGTGTCCTTTTCTCAACATGAAGCTTCCACCTCCTCAAGAGTAAACAAAGAGCAGAAGCCAGAACAGTTTGTTGTCTTTTATGCAAGTCAGCCCCTGGATGAAAAACACCATGTTACAGAAAACAGATCTGATTTTCAATCTCAGTTATTTCCATCTTTTATCACAATTTGTCATTAGCAAGGGCCTTTATCTATTCCTTCTTATGAGTACTCCCCTGTCACCTCTCACTTGAATGCAACATAACTACAAGCACCTTGATTTACTGTTCTTTTCAGGGAATTAATACACTGGAGTTTATTTTAAACAGGTAAAAGTTAACTGCAAATTCATACATTTCCTGACAAGTGGATGGAAGATGCAAATTAAACAAGTGCCAAGCAGTTAAAAATATTTGCTTTTACATCAGCTGCTTATTATTACATAGCACACATAAATGTCTAAATACAGAAATTACTCTGAAAGTTGGCAATCACAGAGACCAGAAGCAGACCCAGCAAATCCCTTCACAACATCCAAGCAGATGAAAGTCATGATCTAGAAGCCTTCAAAATTCTCTCAAGTTATGTCATTTTAGTTCCTATCTCAAAGTCTCCGAGAACAGCTGCTTGTCCTTGAGTATTACAAGAATTTGGCTTCTTTTTATTTCTAAAAGCCAACAGCCTGCAACCACTCAAGAAGTTTGGGAGAGTAAAAGCAATGCACACTGAAGCTGCTGCATTCCAGCCGTCACCTATGTTTCAATGGCCTGTTTGTCCTGCTTGGAGGCAAACACCAACCAAAAAATGCTTCTTGCAAGTAAAGGAACCACTCACTATCCCACAGCTGAAGTGTATATAGCTATCTTGACCATTAAAATCCATTTTTACAGCTCCATAGGAATTACTTACAAGCTATTACGGCTAGAAAACAAAACCCATGCTCTCTCCCCAAGTGGTGATTTTCCATGTCACATCCCTCATCAGCATCAGAGCTTCTACTTGTCCACATTCCCAAGGAGATCAAACCTAATATTCTTCTCTCATATACAGCTCCCGGGTTTTCAAAGTCCATTTGTTTTCACTCAGGTTTTTTGGGTTGCAGACAGACACATCTGGATGGAAATTTTTAGCAACAGATTCAAGCTCCAGGACCAGAAGCAACCACAGGGGGCTTTCAGTTCCCTCTGGTGGACGTGGAATTGCTCCTGCAGTAGTTTGGCCACGGCACCCAAAATACAAAACACACCACAGATGCCAACAGATGAGCTACTGACACTATTACAGAGGCAACATTTTCAAGATGCTTACTGTACCATCTCCTAAGACTCAGGTTTTATGTTCTGCTTTAAAAACTGGACTAAAATTAGACTTGCCTCATTTTTTGCTTTTTTGAGTCTCTATGGGATGGTAATACAACAATAATTTGGGAATACCAAATCTGAAGGACAGTTCATAATCAGTATTATCCTGTTGCCATCACCACTGCTTTTCTACAGCTTTAGGGAAATTTCAACCAGGTATCTTCAAGCCCACTGCACTCATACTTGACTTCAGTTTTTAACACTTTAACCTGTAAGAAGTGCCTGTTATGCCCACAGACAACAGTTTTCCTCCCTCCAGGTGTGATCCTCACAGCAGACCCATCACACAGCCCAAGGACCCGAGAGTTGATTAGCAGAAACCACCCAGACAAAGAGCCACAGGGTAGCAGAGGGTTTTTCTGGCACCCTGTAGTGTTCTCCACACACTATTCCCAGTGAAACCTGTATCTTAATCACTATCCAGGGAATATATTACCCTGAGGACAATAAATGTCCTGACTCTGCTGACATACCTCGCTAGGAACAGCCTTTTTATTGATGTCATCAAGTTCACAGAGCTAAATGAGACAGATGCTGAGACAACAGACACAGTTCATATTCAGGAAGAACATAGATTTATACAACTGTGTTCATCCCTGTTTGTAGCAGGTTGTCGTTCTGGATTTTTTTTTAATTACAGTCTCAATGATCTTGCTTGAAAAAGATCTAATCCCATTTGTAATTAGATGTACTTATCCAGATTTCATTTCCCTAATGTGGCATCACTCACCAGCTTTTATCAAACATCACCACTTACCCAGTAGGCAATATTTCCATCTGCTGAGTAGAGAAACAGTATGAGAACTATACAAAACCAGCTGCAGAATGTCAGACAAGGAGAAGTCTCTCCACGTTGCATGGTAACACAGGTTCCTCTGACAGCACCTTTCACTGGAATTCAGGAATACCACCCAACTTCTAAAACACTCCAGTGTTGCTTTCCTCCAAGATGATGGTATTTGTATTCAAGCTTCTAGCAGGTAGCTGGTTCAGCCTGAGTACACCACCTTATTTACATACTAATTGAAAAAAATAATCATCTGAAACACCACCAGTAACTACCTGGGTCCCTACAAATTCTGACAAAATTAATTTTCCCCATTTATCAACCAAGTTTTTAAAAAGCTATTGGCCTAGTTAGCAAATCAAGGGATATAAATATGAGCTTTAATTTTAATAACATGTCATTACCTAACAACAAGTAATCCCTAAAGGGACATATTTGCACTTTTTAGGTCACTGAGGTATTTTGCCTCTTGCTGTTGACAGGCTATATTCAAATCACAGCCAAACACCTGTATTTAAATGCTTTTTGCTTCCAAATTGACTAATTTCTTTCAGCTGTCTGTAATCTCATTTCAGTGCTTGCTGTGAGAGCAAGCCAGTCAGGCTCAAATTAGAAAACCTGATATGATTAAAGTGTCTAAATCACCTTGAAATATTAAGTTTGAGATAGATTAATGTTCATTTTGTCAAACACCCACTTTAATCCAATATGTTACAGAAGCAAAGCAATCCTCCCCATTCACGCAGAGAGCAGCCTGCGCAACTCCCAATGCTGAAGAATCAGCTCCCTCCTGAAGCAGCTCTTGCCTTATTTAAGGAAAGGTGAAAGTCATCTCCTTAGACTACTGCATTCGATAATCTAACATTAAGATTTTCCCTATCAGCCTAGAAATACAAAAGCTCTCTGGCTTACATTAAAGTTCATTGGTTTGCACAGTAAAATACTCAAAACACATATCCCCTACCAGAATCACAGCCAAAATACCTTCATTATCCCGCCACTGCATAAATATCCCTATTTTATCTTGTTTTCCCACTGCAGTTTCTGCTGCACTGACATCACCACCAATTCAAGCAGCACAGCGTGTTTTCCATTACTTAAAACTGCACAGACAACCATCGTACATATTCTACCTTCACCACATAGATAACAATGTAAAAATTATTACCATATAGACGATGATAATTTTCCTCCTTAACGGGGGATGGGGGGTGGAAGCATGCTCTGGAATATTTTTTCAGCTGTTGTTTAAATCCCACAAAGAACAACAATGAGACTACGTGAAAGCCACTGAATTTCTCCTTTAACAGTACAGTGACTAAAATGGACCAGCACTTGAATTCGGCATTTAAAGCAAAACAGGGGCCCCCAATTGTTTGTTTGTCTGCAGACCAATTTTAAAACACATGCAATGCTCCATCTTAAAACCTTTTGTAAGATAATTTGGAGAGGATTAGCAAGTGAGCAATTAGTACATGCAGTTCACATCAACTATCACGCCAATTAGCATCATAAATCAAACCAGCAACCCTCCGACTGAATCCCATTATGTGGGAAGCAAGATGTTCCAGTAAGGAAAATATTCCCAGAGAAGTAATGTCTTTCTGGAAGTCACATAGGGTTCCTGACCTCAACTAGAACACTTCTTTTAACAGGTACTAAGCAGCTACCAAGGCAGGTGTCTGCTGCAAATATTGATCACCTGGCACCCAGGTACCACCACACATCCCTCCCTCCAGCTCAGAGGGAGCCACACCTGAATATTCAGCCCAGCTTTCGCCTCCAGCAAGTTGTGCCCCACCCTACTTCAATTTCTTTTTCAAGGTAAGTCAATAGCCAGATCCTTCCATCCATAAACTCATGCATTGTTGTACATCCAGATGCTCTTATATGCCACAACCTCATGGCGGTGAGGCATTTCTGAAGCTTAATTAATGCAGGCTAAAATTAGACTCTTATTTTGCATGAGAAAAATAATGAAATGGGACTAAATGGATGAGTTGCCTCAGGGTATAGGAATCGTTTTTCCCAGCTTGTTTCTGCTCCTCCCTGCTTTCATTTACTCAGCTCCAAGGGTGGAACTACAGATTGCCATTCAAGTAGCAGAACTGCCATGGAAAAGTGATAAACCGCTACAGCAAGGTCCCACCTGCACTCAGGCTGCAGCGATAGATTTCTGTTGTATTCAGAACACACCAGCAGAATTGTCAATTCTTACAGTTTCATCATCCATGTCACCACCCTGTGCAGGGGGCTCAGAAGCAGGCCCAGGGACCCAGAGAGATCTTTCAACCCCAAGCCTGAACAGCAATCCAAAACTAATTTTATGAAGGAAAACTATTACTCGGCTTTATTCACAGTAGAAAGCAAATAATCCCATTAATTCTTTAGCATGTATTGAAAATACGAACAAAGCTTTACTACAAAAGCACTTTTAAACTCTGCTACATCATTGATTTTATGCTCATGACAGCAATGGAACATTATTTTCCTTCATTGTCATTATTTATTAGCTTTGATAGTTGACAATTGTACCCTTGGCAGTACAACCAATAACACCTTCTGGCCAGAAACAGAGATGGTGCAATTCATAACAAAGTGACTTCTATTATCAGAATCCTCACAATCAAATACCCACGTCCGTTAAGACTTTCCAAGCTATCATTCTAGCTTTAGTGCTAAAAAGTGATCCAAATCAGAGATATACAGCCCATCTTTCTCTCTCTCCATACCTGCTTCACAACCTTCCTCCCACAGCAGCTACAGCAGCAGATATTAAGCTGTATGTCACTTCAGAGATAGTAAGCTCCTATCTCTGACTTTTTATTATTTCTTATCAGGCCAAATTTGTCATGTCATGCCACCTTACCTAAATATAAACACCTACCAGGGCTATCCATGAGCTGTACAATGGTTGTAACAGCTTACTATGACCTAATATTAGTTAATACCTTATCTCTCTACATCAGGAAGAATTCAGTCACTGAAGCCCAACTCCTGCCATGACATAAAGTTTACAAAAGAAAAGACAATCAATATTCAAACCTAAGAATCCAGTGGCAGCTCCATTACTCCTTGTTACTATTCCAGCATTACTGAATGAATGAAATAAGATTCCAAGAGATCCTTTGCATTCTGCAGTCAGCTCAACTTTTTGAAAGCAGCACAGCTAATTTGCTAGGCCAAATCTACGACAAGAAGTGCCATCGGTTCCTACTGCTATAAGTTGGCTTTATGGTTTTCTTGGCTGCATTAGTGTGCTATAGCTGCCACAGGAAGGCTGAGGGATGACCTGATTCTTGCCTTTGAGACATGAAAATTTCAACCAAGCTTCAAGCCACCTCAAGGAATTTCACTGAATGAGTATTTCTGGCTGTAGCAGTGTAAAAATCAGGCAGGAAAAGGACCATTCCATCAATTTGCACCTGCTAACCTAGCTCAAAGCAGCAGATTTAAACTGCAAAGCCACAATCGTTTTTATGCTTTGAGAACACTGCTAGATCTCTACTATAATGCATTTACATAGCTCTAAAACTACCCTCTCTAGTTTCTGGGCAAGCCTGCTTAAGATTGTTACCTGGACACATATTTCAACTTCATGTTTGACAATCCATTCACAGACTTGGACATTTCAATCTCCTTCCCCACTTCCCTAGTTACAGAGAGTTTTCCTGAGTTTGGCTGGTGTATCTTTGAGGAAATTTACTGCTTTACAAAAACCAGCAGCTATCAAAACACTGTCTGATCTTGCACAGCAAGGTCACCCTCCTGAAACACAGAATCTCCTGAGCTGGAAGGATCCTGGTCCACGAGGATCATCCAGTTCAGCCCCTGGCCCTGCACAGATATCCCCCCAGCCCCACCCTGTGCATCCCTGGCAGCGTTGTCCAAACTCTTCTTGGGCTGTGGAAGCCTCGGGCCGTGTCCGCTCCCTGGGGAGCCTGGGCAGTGCCCAGCACCCTCTGGGGGAAGAACCTTTCCCTGATATCCAACCTAAACATCCCCAACACAGCTTCGTGCTGTTAGAGATGCTGGAACAAAGGGTTCCACAGATACTGGAGGGAAATTTAGAAAAAAAAGAAGAATAGGAGAAGTAACATCTCTTCAACATGCACACTATAACTTTCAAGTCCAAGATTATTCTAACCAGGCACAAAATTCCTTATTTGTCCACACACCGGCCATCTCCAAATTCACATGCCAGGCATCTGAGCTGGGGTGCTGCCCAAGCAATGCAAAAAGCTCCTGGAACACAAGGCGTTAACTCAGACACACCAGCGTTTGCCAGGTTAAATGGGATCCATTTAACTGATTGCTGTCTGGGCATCCCAGTGCCATGCTTTTAGCATATTTCCTCTGGAGAGCATAGTTGCTGTGATACCTAAAAGACAGGCTTCCTGGCTGCTCTCCTGAGCATGAGAAGCTCAAACAAAGATAATGGATCTCTCACATTCGAACCTACTGTTTCTGTATAACTGATGCCACAAAATCCTGCAACAGTGACTGACTTGCTGTGTCAGTCCTTCTTCTGCTTATGGCACTGAAAAAGACAGCTGCAAAGTATAGAGACAGTGGTAGAATTAATAGAAAATTTACTAAAAGCAACAACATCTGCAGTTTTAGTTTAATAATAGAAAATGTAAGCACTACCAAGTTCAAGTCAAGGTTTTGAGTTAAGTCGTGTTGAACACTGATTTGGTCTAGTCTATAAACAGTTCCTCAATCCCTTTAAAAATAATGAAAAAAAATTGAAAAATTTAAGCTTCTCACAGACAAACACAAATACAAAGCAATAAAGCTAAAGCTATAGATTCAATTCCAGTGCTCCTCGGAGTCCCTTTGCCTGCCTGTATCTTTCTTCACTATAAAAGGGAAAATTACCAAACAAAGTAACAGACACATCATTAGGTTTACATTCATTATCCAACTATGTAAACTAGCAAAGCTACAGAGGAGACACTGAAATTACAACTCTCACATAGATCAACCCTGTGGTTTTAGTACTGGCTTCCTGAAGTGGTTAACTGAAGCTTATTTAAGCAGTAAGAAAGAAAAGTGAAAGAACAAGTCATTCTCTGGGTTAGAAATGTACCACTATCTTAACACCCTTTCATCTGTGCCACTATGCAGGCTCCAAATACATTAGTCAGAATCCTGAAATTGCATTAATGAGGCTGAATGTGCACATACTGATTAAGTAACACATCTGCTTCCATCCACTTAAAAGAAAAAAAATATTAAATACTTCCAGAGGGGTTTGGAATTGCCAGCTGCCCACAATGGACTTGCCACCACCAAGGAAACCTGACAACCTCACTGTTTCCACCTTGGAATCAAAATTTAAAACAAACTTTCTAAGAAATCATGGATTTCTGATAAGTGAGATGTTACCTTATTTCTAACATGGGTCACAGGATTTATGCTGCATTTATAAACCTTAGCACAATTACAACAGAAGCACAAATTAACTGCAAGCAACTTCAGACCAAAAACTACTAAGAAGTAGTTGAAAAATCTTTCCTTACAGACACAGGGAAATCCTAAGTTAAAATCACCTTCCTTTTCAGTCCCCATTGGTACAGAAATCACAAAAGTCTTTACCTCAAAAATCAGCAGCATCTCAACTTGTCCACATCTGGCAGTGTCCTTGCTCTGTTTCATGGTGTGAGGACAGGTAAGAACACAAAAGCAAAGCTGAGCCACAGTTCTCCCTCAGTATAGGTGACACAAACTGCTTGAAGGCAGTCAAGGACAAAAACTAATGTAACAGAAGACAAATCTCTTTCTCCCACAGACATTAGGATTATCAAAACTATTGAATATACTACTTGCTCTCTCAGAACAGAAAACTTTATCCACTGTAGATTACTAAGCAATCATTTTGGATTTGTTCCACAACTGATGTAAAGCCGTGTGTATGAAGGTCACACAGAAAACCCTTCACATAAAAACTAACAATTGCAGAAAGGGATGTTTGAAATACACTGTCAGCAAAAGGTCACACAGTTGAGATACAACTGAGTTCTGAGATTTTTTTGGAGCTTACGTTACCTTTTCTTCAAAGATTTGCCAAAAATATCAACACCACCATTCACCTTGCTTATTGGTAAGGACAAAACCAATCCCAGTGGTCACGCAGTAGAGAACAGAGTATTCCTGAGTCTGGGGAGAAGTTGTTCAATTGCCTGGCATTACTCCAAGCCTCCTTCATTAGCCAAAAACAGTGTTGCATTTTTTAATTTCACTTACAAACATACTGCAGCCTGACAGTTATAAGTGTATCCCTTAAATATTAGCAATTAATGACATACCTCATATTTCCACCTCAGTTTTCACAGCGTGATCAAAGATACAAACCTACTCCTTCAGGTGGCAAAGTTAAGGCTAAGACCATGGCTACTTCAAGTGCTGGAAAATAAGCACTTTTCCTAATGGGAAAACAAGTCTTGTGAAGACACTTAGCTTGAGCACCGATGTCACCTTTCGGAAACCACAATTGCCATTTTGTTCCTGCTCAGTACAATGCAAAAAACAAACATAGCAACCCAGCTTCCAAAGTGTTTCCTTTTCCCAAGTGCCTGAGTAGAGCAAAAGCAAATCCAATGTCCTATCTGTAGCACTGCCCCCTCTTAGGGAGTAAGACTCATTTGCCAATTTAAATAGAAATAAAAACAGTGATATGTATACACAGCAGCATGAACTCTTGTATCAGCATTATTGCCTGCTGCTTTCAACTAATCCCCCAAAGCAAACGGTAGGGGAAGGCCGGCACACTCCCTGAAAACCCTAAAGCCTCACAACACATTTGTTCCATCAACATCAGCTGATCCACAGCAGGTCTCCTTTTCTGCCCCGGGGAAAGAAGTTATCCTCACAAGTTAATGGTTTAAGGCTTTCCTCTTGATCTGTAACTCTTCTGCACTTGCTCAAAAGCCTCTGATATTTAATCATGCAGCTTTTGCAGAGAACAGCAATGAAGCATATAATTTAAAGCTGGAATAAGACATTCCAGGAACTTCAAACACAACTATCAAACCTAGTGTTCAGTTTACCTTGCAAGTACAGTAAATATCAAGCATTTGAATCTTCTTGTTTACCCATATGCTGGAGTCTGCCATCTTCCACATGAAAAAGAAATATGTTTCCATCTGCATATGAGCCACACAAACAGTAGAACATGCACTGCATTTCACCAGTCTGTTCGCACTGGAGGTCTACAAACAGCAAGCCTGGATCACAGAATGGTTTGGATTGGAAGGGACCTTCAAGATCATCCAATTCCACCCCCCGCCATGGGCAGGGACACCTTCCACTATCCCAGGCTGCTCCAAGCCCCAGTGTCCAGCCTGGCCTTGGACACTTCCAGGCATCCAGGGGCAGCCACAGCTTCTCTGGGCACCCTGTGCCAGGGCCTCAGCACCCTCAGTGCAAAGCACCCTCTGAATGTTACCTTTGAGCCAGGTTAAGAGCTCAGGGCACAAAGTTGCGTGTGCACAATCAGCAGAAAAGGGCTTTAAGAGACGTGCCCCAGACACGTTGCCCGGGCTGTTACAGGAAACAATCCTCACCCAAGCCAATGCTCACTGTGTATCTGCAAGCTCAGAACTTACCTGGATACACTTACTCACCAGGTATGTGGTCAGATTCCCCACGCCTGAATCACCCCAATTTAATCCCGCAGCAAACCAACAAAAATAGCACAGTCCCATGCTCTATTGTGCTCACCCAGAAACCTGAAAACAAGATGGCTGTTTGGAGAATCAGTTTGATCATGTCAAATTACACAGTTTGAGCCACAGTTCCAACAGGCACAACTGTAACAAAAGCTTCAAGAGATCAATTGCTATCATGGTTTCACGATGCAACTGTCTTATGTGATCCCTGGGGGAGGTTTCACTTTTGGTCAGTGATGCCTAAATATCTGAACTATGCTATCATTCTTTTGACATATTGAAATAATGTAACAAGTACCCAAAGTCAGAGAATGCCAGAATGGTCGGGGTCAGAAGGGACCTTAAAGCCCATTCCATTCCAGCTCCTGCCACAGACAAGGACACCTTCCACTAGACCAGGTTGCTCCAAGCCCTGTCTAAGATGGCCTTGAACAGTTGTAGTCTTGTATTTCCCTAGAAAAAACAATGCTTTTGCAGCACATGCATTTTTCAAGTAATTTGTTTCAGACTTCAATAGCAACAGAAGATACTATTGCTGCCTCAACTGCAAAAGTGAGTAGAACTATTATAACATTGTTCTCAACATACTCAATACCAGCATTCAAGGGGCTGCAAAGTTGGAGAGTTAGGGCAGGTGTACTTCAAGAGTTTTAGCTCCACTCCAAATTACTTTATTTACAAGAAACAGTACTTTCAAAAGTGAAAACACTAAACTATTTGCAGCAAAATTGGAAGGCTTTTTCAGAAGAAAAAAAATAAAGCAAGGTTTGTACCTTCTCCCATTTTCTCCCACCCACACATTTCCCAGTGCATCTTTGCACCACTCTGAGCAAGTTATTTCCAAACGCACAATCTCATATTTTCCCTAAGACTTAGATTATTTCTTGAGAATCACTTAATCATCATAATTTCAAAATTCAAACTAGCATCTACAACATGCTTTTTTAAGAATTATTTTTAACAGAAAAACTAGAATAAAAATCACAAAGTGCTCTGGAACACAGCAATTCATAACCACATAATGTCTGTTATGGCATTCTTACCAATTAAAGCAACAACTTTCCCTTAAATATATAAACAAAAACTAGTTCAGATGCTCAACACCTGCTGCATCAGCACATTAGTACTAAGGATATTAGTGAGTATTTTTATAGACTATGAATAATGTCTATACCATCTTGGCTAAAGTGCTTTAAAGTCTTTCCATGAAGGATTAAAAATTAAGTTTTTCACCATCTTTCCTTGGTTTTCCATCATGCTAAAGGTTATAACCATATAGTGCTGGTCTCAGGCTGGATGATGAGAGACCGGAACTGACACATTCAGCTATTACCTACCCTTGCAGATCATCACACCGTGAAACCTCAAGATATTTTCAGCAACTTAGAGACCACTGAAGGCAATTGATATTTTCCTCTCCCCGCTTCTAAGCACACAACACACCTGATATAGGAAATGTTTCATGTTGATTGAGCAGTGATGCGAACTGCAGAACATGGGAAGGCAGATTTTACTGCAGTAAAGTCTGTGTAACAGACTAACAATATTAATTACACCGTTATGAAACTAATATAACAGTCTAAGTAACAGCACCTAAAACTGATTGGCTACTTAGCATGAATTTCCTACAACAGATACAGAACAGAAGTGTGTGCTTTTCAACTATTGACTTTGCAACTCTGAGACATGCAAGAACCTGGAAGTAGCCCACTTTTTTTTTAGCACCTTTATCCACTAAGGAAAAACTAATGAAGCACTATCACCCAGAACTGTTTTATCCAGTATCACGTGTAACTCAGAATAATACATGGCAAGAAATCTCTGTGCAAAAAGTATGGACAAGTGAATTTAGGAGCCAGTTTAGCACTTGCTCTCTTCATATTAGATAGGACTCTTGTATTTGAATATAAACAACTGCTGCTGAAAGGCGAGTTTTTATTTCAGATTATTTCAACAGTCTTTGATCCAGCAAGTATGTCTAGACACTCCTATAGTAGAACTCCAAATGTAAAAAGAAAGAGGGTTTACATTGCCAATAAAATCCAAAGTGCTGGAAAGACAGTGCCACTCTACATGGAAAAGAAAATTCTGGGAATCAGTAACAGCATCTCTACTCCACTGGAAGTCCCAAATTGCTTAAGATTCCAAGCATGTTCTTCTCCAGAGCTGTCAAGCCTCTCTTGTGCAGGAGAGTATTAAATGAGCTGTTCAAGGAGCACACACTGGTTGGAGTTTCAGTTTAAAGCAGCCTGAACTAACAAGTCTATACTCTTCTCTTTATGGGGTACAGTTCTCCTTGCACTGGGAGGAACTCTTTCAGCAGAAAGTTACTCCACATCTTCTCACAGCAGCCACATGCCAACCACACCACGATTCCTGTCAGTGAACCTCAAGCACCCTGAGGTTAAAAGATTTTGTGATTTGGGGAGTATCAGTACAACACTAAACTATTTGCAGCAAAATCGGAACGCAACCGCCACAACCCAAATGTCTGTTTTTCCTAAATGCAACACGTGGCACTACCACACGGATTTAAAAGCTGCTATCAGTGAGAAAGAGTTAGCTAAAGGAGGTTTACCAAAAATTCAACCTGGTGGAGTTATAATCCAAAGGAGTGAGTAGTTGTTGTTTTACCTCTAGCTCTTTCACTATTCAAATTTTAAATCTTTAAGAGCTAGTTGAAGAGCCCTCAGAAGACATAAAATACACTCCTTTTCTAGAGAAATTGTTCCCATCAATCAGACCTACTGCTCTCATGACTCAGTGTCCAATAAAAGTTAGACAGCAAATTATCTGTGAAGGTTTTACTCATCCTCTCAGCTCTTCAAACATGATTTTAGGCTGCTATTTTGGTTTTCGAGTCTTTGTGATTGACAAATGAGCTGAGCCACAGTTAGGTAACAGAAATCATTAATACATGAAAAGACTAACACAAGTCACATGCTAAGGAGATAATTACATACAGTGCTTCACATCCTCCTCCCACTTCCACACAAGCTTGGCACATCACTATAGCCCAAGCATCTTATTCAAGAAACATATTTATACCACGTAAACATGTATTAATTACCACTTGAAAAAATGTTCTGCTGAAGGCATCATCTGTCCCGCAGAAATCCAAACACCAGCAGCACAGAGAAAGGTACAGAGTTTGTGCCGTAGTCTTCCCACCAGATACATTAACAAATTTTTAACTCCTCAGAAGGGGAAAGAAAAGGCAAAGTACTCTCAGGAGGGGACAGCCCCACACCACCGTTTCAGTAGTGACTAGTGAAACACAGAATATGCACAAATCTCTACCGCACACTCGGTTAGATGTCGATACTTAGTTAGGGACTGTTCTGTAATAAGTGACAGGCACTGCCAGCCTCCCTGACTCGCCACACGAAACCCAAAATGTTAACAGCAAGAACCATCATCTATGCTGTCTGTCTATTCAAGCTTCACCGCTCAAGAGGCACACAAATAAATCTTTCAGGCAACAATCTCAATAGCAGCTTTTCCATCGGGACTTTTTGACTACATATCATTTGAAGACCAGCTAGGCCACCAACGCAAGATGGTTTTAGGCAGCTCTATTTCTGCTGCTGTACATCACACTCTTACTACCCTGAATCCCTTCCAAAACAGCGACAGGATACTCCAGTTGAAAAAGCAAACAACGTGAAGCTTAGCAAGTTATCACGCAAAATAAGTTATAAATGTCTCCACGAAATACATATTCTAAGCCAATACTGTTTGCTCTTTCTAACTCCACCAACAGTTACGAAAAAATATCTGCAGACTTCCCTACGCTGGTGATTTCTTTCCTTATTCTGTGCATCCTAAGCAGTTCAAGTCTCCGTAGTGCTCCTGCGGGGATAGATGCACATAAATCTAAGCTTAGAGGGCTGTTATCTCCATCTTGCCTCCCGACCTGTTTTCACACTACTGCACAGACCGATACCGCTCCATAACCCAGCTGCACGTCTTGTTTACCCACTTCACACCACTAAACCACAACCCACACTGTCTCCATCACATGCTGCAGAGAGCACCGAAGAAAATTTCATTTTCCCGAACCCTTCTGCAGGCAAAACGAGCATCATCCTTCCCACCGTACCCCAGTCCGAAAGGGCCCGCTGCTCTCTCGCACAGCAGCAGCAGCGGACGAGTAGCAAAACAACTTCTAAACCCCACAAATCCCAACAGAGGCTGAGGAAATGATGGGGACCAAGCCGAAAACACCCCCCGCTCCCTGAAAACGCCTGCCACGAGGGGTGGAGGAAGGGCAGGCAGCCCGGAGCGGGGAGACGGCTGCTCCCAAGGACCCGCGGGCCATGGGCTGGGGGGCACGAGGGGTGCAGTGCAAGGGGCTGGGGGAGGTGGAGGGAAGTGGCCCGGGGGCAGCAGGACCATGGGCCTGGGGGAGATGAGGGAGAGTAGGGTCA
>VZRS01013412.1:135680-170793 GCA_013398055.1 Ifrita kowaldi
GGCCCCCCCCGCACGCGCGCGCCCCCGCAGCAGCCAATGGTCGGGCCCCGCCGCGGCCTCGCGCCCGCCCGCGCGCTCGCCCCGCGTCCTTCTCCGCTTGCCCCGCTTCACGCTGGCGCAGGCCACGCCCCCGGGTGACGTCACCGCGCAGGCCCCGCACTGCCCCCCTCGGGCACGCTGGGAAATGCAGTCCCGGCGGGAGGCGCTGAGGGAGAGTCGCGGTCGCGCTGCTCCGCGTCCCCTCAGGGACACCGGACCCGCCCCGCTCCGAGGACGCGGCCTCCACGCCTCCACGAGCACCCTAAAGCGCTCACCCCGCAGGGAAGGATGGATCCCCTCAGCGCAAATCCGGCCCCCGCAGCCGCTGGAACCCTGCAAGTGATGAAAGTAGGAGATCTGTGCCCGAAATGCGCCATTCACGCCTGTAATGGCAGCCCCTGGATCCCTGAAAGTGTCCAAGGCCAGGTTGGACGGGGCCCTGGTCCAGTGGAAGGTGTCCCTGCCCATGGCAGAGGGTGGAATTGGCTGATCCTTAAGGTTCCTTCCAACTCAAACCATCCTATAATTCTGTGACTTGTCAGAAACATTTATCTCACGGAGTAATGAAGCACTGTTGTCATTGCATAAACAAGGGTTATCGGCAATATCGTTTGCAAGCCAGCTATGCACTGTCAGGCATTGACCTCAATTAATCCATTTTTAGGATCGATATTCTATGGATTTAAGCTCCAAAGCTGTGAAACGTGGAGCAAACTTTGATATCGGAAACAGCATAAGGACAACTTGGTGTAGGGTAGCCTCAGGAAAACCGTATCCATCCATTCTGCTGACATATACCACAGCAAGGAAGAGAGTAATTTCAATAATTTCCCCCCCAAAATGTCTTTATTGGGTATAGAGCTCTGGCCTGGCAGGGCTGAGAAGCTCCTTTCCCAGTGCAGTTGTTTATTTGATCTTACCTGCAACTGCATTTTTGTGTTTCAAAAATATTTTATCATTTGGGGGTAATCTTTTTCTTGAGGGTTGGCTCCTTGGAATGATGGGAAGGACAGAAGATGTAAAGGTTTTTAAAAACTTAATGCATTTGCGCATTGTGATAGGACAAGGGGAAATGGTGGTAAGCTGAAAAAGGGTAGATTTAGATGGGATATTAGGAAGGAATTGTTCCCTGTGAGGGTGGGGAGGCCCTGGCACAGGGTGCCCAGAGCAGCTGTGGCTGCCCCTGGATCCCTGGAAGTGTCCAAGGCCAGGTTGGACAGAGCTTGGAGCAGCCTGGGATAGTGGAAGGTGTCCCTGCCCATGGCAAGGGGTGGAACAAGATGGGCTTTAAGTACCCTTCCAACCCAAACCACTCTTGATGTGATGGTCCACACCCCCCCAAAAAAAAAAAAGAACTATAGAGGTGACAAATCAAGCTGTGACATGAGATTGAAATTTTGGATTGGTTGCTGTCTGCTGCAAGAGTTGTCTTTTGCTCATTTGAATAGTTCAGGGGGATACGGTCATAGACACCTGTGTCTTCTCCCCTCTTCCTTCTCAGCAGAAATTGGTATCATTTTTATCAGCTTTCTTGTTTTTGTTTTCTAATCCTAGTAGAAAATTCTTGAGTGGATAAAGAAAAAATTAAAAAGACAGGAAGAATATAGTCCCTGTTTCCACTAACGATTGCCACTCAGGGTATTAATGATGCTGATAAAAATTGGTGAAACATAAGAGGATTTTTGCTTTCATTTACCTTAAGCTGTTTGAATAAGCTAAATGTATGTAGAAATCAGGATGCAAGCTGTAATTCTCCCCTTTTCCTCCGTGTCCTGATCTGGAGCAGAGGCACTACCTCACATTACTTGTCTTGCAGAAAATGCCAAAACAAGCAGCAGAGCCAAGAGTCAGGCAACAGCCTCTGCTGTATGTGGGGCTGATTGTTTCCCCTGCTGCCATATGCTTTGTGTTCTTCCAGCCCTAAAATTCATGGAAAACAACTCCCAGAGTAGTCTCAGCTGTAAATGAATGCAACTACTGCACACAAATAGCTGAAGCATTAAAACCCTGTGTTAATAGAAAGCCTTTTTGTAATATTTTCATCTACAGTCCTCCTGTGAAGCCTTTGCTGCCCTGATTTTTTTACTACATAATAGCTTTTGTGTAAGCTTTGTAAAATCACAGCAAAATATAAGCTGGTGTTGGGGGTTACGTAGATTTCTCTTGTGAGAAGTCCTTAACAATAACTAGTATTTTGTTTGTGCTTGCAGCTGAGATTAGCCTGAAATGCTGCTAGTGCACAGAGAGATACTGGATACCTCTCTTTGCTCTCCAGCTCTGTTCTGGAGGGTCTGGCATCTGAAGCCTTCCACCAAACCTTTAATGTGAACTGGCAGGGAATGGCTTGGGCACCGCTGCTGTGAGCAGTAAGGAATTTGGGTTTGTTTTCCTTTTGGTCTGGGGGCAGGGGTAACTTGGGCACGTCACAGCTTTTTTGGGTCTGGTTTTGTCAAAGGCAAGATGAACACGCTCATCTGGGGAGGTCATGAGTCTCAGACAATTTTACAAGTATGGAGGGGCTGATGGGCTGTAAGTGAAGCAGGCAGAGTGGTCCCAGTGTAGGTTAGCCTTCTGGAACTGGTTTTCCTTTCTGAGGGTGAAAGCTTGCCAGGGGTGAAGCTTCCCACCGCTCTCCCACGCAGCTGGTTCCGTGCTTAGGTCTCTAGCAAAGTTCCATCTGTGCTGGCTTCCTCCTCCTCCTCCCCATCTGGCAAATCCACTCATTGCCCTGCCTAGAGAAAGCCAGTCTGGATGGTTTCCTTCTCTTGGTGCCTTGTTCCTGGAGGTATCAGTAACTGGAAAGCAGCACTGAATCAACATCTCAAACAGTTCGATCTCCCGTCACATGACAGGGCTTATCCACTTTGTGCTGTTCCCAGCCTCTCCACCAAACCCTACAGAAAGCGTAGGAACGAATTTTGAGGAGTCACAACTGATGCACTTGGGGCTCAAGGCATAGGGACAGTGACATTTTGCTTTTGGAACCAAGCCTGAACGCGCCCACCTTAGTGGGAATATGACTGTACCAAAGTTCCACAGAGATGTTGCAGGCAGGGTTCACGAGCCATTTAGGTGATGCTTAAGCAGAGATCTTGGAAATGGAGAACTCTCGTGGAATTTCATTTAAGCACTGACTGTACCTTCCCCTAATGCTTTGTTGGGATGTGGAGGAGCTTTCCTGGCTGCTGAAATGAGAATTAGGCAGCACCAGCTTTTAGTTACTAATCCAGTAGCTGAAATGTTGATTGGGAGGAAAAAAGTTTAAAAAGTATTCAAGCATCCTATCCTGATCTGTGCCTGAATTTAACATAAATTAAACATCACAGACAGCTTGACGTGGAGACTCATTTGTAGACCTAACAGGAAAGGGATTAGCTGAGAAAACTGAGGACATGAGGACTCCTGCACCATCCAGGAGAATTTATAAGAAAAGTCTTAGCTGATGGTTGTCAGCAACATTTCGCTTAACTGGGACTGTTTCTGTGTCTGTTCACAATCTTAAAGCCTGGCTGTTCTGGGATTACTGTTGGTGTGAGCAATGTTTTGTTTAACAGGCAGGGAGTGTCTGGAAAAACACAGGAGATGGAGTGTTAGAGATGCCTCTGTGCCTACTAATACTGATATTGCTATAAAGACTGCAATCAAACCCATATGAAAAACAGATATGGAAACATCAAGTTTTCCTGAATTATCTTTACCATACTTTTCAGTGAATATAAAAACTTAAATAGGTTAAGCTTCCTCTCATAACAAATTGGGATGAAATTCTGTTATTTTACTGGGTAAATATTTGGGTCAGTCAGTTACTATTACAGAGTGATTAGATTGCTCAAGAGGCTTTGAAACAAATGTAACTAATGAATTAACCTCATTCAGGGAGTGTGAAATCTGTTCCAGGAGAAATGCCAACTAGTTCAAACAATACTAATTACGGAGTGGCAACAACAAGCGGCTGTCGGAGCTGCAGCTCATTCCCCAGTGCCCCTGTCACAACTGGGAAAATGCTCTTCTGTCCCCAGCCTGCCTGAAAAAAAGGTGGGGTGGCAAAAGCGACCTGCTTTTCTGGAGGTGGGAGCACGGATTATATCTCTGCTGCAAGGTCAAATTATCCTGTTTAAAGGGTCTTCTAATCAGAAGTGAGCTGCACGGCAGCATGGAGCTGCAGAACAATGAACCAGCAATAACTGTGTGTGTTCACCATATGGGGAAAGGAATCCAAGAGTCACTTCTCAATTCTAGCCCCAGGGACTTGGATTTCCACTAACCTGAAACTTTCTGAAATGTTAAAATGAACTATCTGTTAAACTGCCCAAGTTTTGGCTCCTTGTTGATCTAAGTTTCACTGTAAAACCATTTACAACATTTACAGATTTGCAGAACTATTATCTTTGTTAAACCAAAGTCATTGTTCAGATCTGGTGTTGTGCTGTGGCTTTGATCAGGCTGATGATGGTCTATGCTCTAGCTTTAAAGCGTTTTCAGTGAAAATAAGTGGCTTCTTCACACAAAGCAGGTTTTAGGTCCTGACTTCTTCCCGAGCTACCCAAAGCTTAGACAGCTTCACTGCAGCAAAGACTCAAATCATACACAATATGAAAAAATTGTTCAATTGGTACCCCTGAGACAGGGCTCAGCTAACATCCTGAATTTTACAGCAGGGCAAATCCAGTGACAGCTTCATATGCCAGCTCCAAGATACTCAGCACTTTATTGAGCTCTTATCATGGCTAAATATGATTACACTCAAAGTGTCTCTAAGCTTGTTGCTGTTGTCACTTTCTTGACGGAGAATCAATATTTGATTCACCACATAATTCCATGTTAACCTTAGGTCTCACTTCAGCTGTGGCATGCTGACAGGGCTTGAAAAGTTATGGAATACTGTAGGCTCAGTTCTTACCTTGGAACTTTCAGACACAGGCCATTGATTTAATGCAGGAAAACCATGGGAGAGGTCACTCTAGATTCGTTCGAACTCATCTTTTAGAACAATTACCTCAATGTTTAATAACGTGTTCTATGCACAATGCTGTGGCATCCAGTGATAAGGAATGAAGAAACAGGATAAGAAACTGATACAATGAAGTCAGAACAACGAGGTCTTGCTGGTGAATGTCCCACGTGACTTATTTTAAGAGCATGACATTGGGCAACTGGCAGATTTTTGGTGACAGATCGCACAGTTTAAATAGCAACTTGAAATCATTTCTCTGGTAAGAAAACAAAACTTGGAAAAGACCTCCAAGATCATTGAGTCCAGCCTTTGACTGTCACCCAGCCCAGAGCACTGAGTGCCACATCCAGGCGTTCCTTGAACACCTCCAGGGATGTGGACTCCAACACCTCCCTGGGCAGCTTCTTCCAATGCCTGACCACCCTTTTCATTAAGAAATTCCCCCTGATGTCCAACCTGAGCCTCCCCTGGCCCAGCCTGAGGCTGTTCCCTCTCATCCTGTCCCTGTTCCCTGGGAGCAGAGGGGATGGGCACTGCCCGGGTCCTGCTGGCCATGGAGAAGAGAATAACAGGCACTCTGCTATAGCTGTGCAACAGGCAGCCTGTCCAAGAAGAGGAGTGCTGTCACCAACACCAGATTCTGTGGGAAGACATGGTGGCTGTGTAGAATTGTTCACTTCAGTGCCTCTCGGGATGGTTATGGGCTCCCTGCAGCAACACTTGGAGTACAGCCCTGCTGCTTGTTACACACAGGTCTGAGTTTTCTACCGAATGTGTTAATTTGGGTGTGTATTTGACATCAGCATCACCTGAATTTGCCTTTCTTTGCAACTTTTAACTTCAAAATCAGTGAGATTTAGCTGGTGTAGTAACTCCAGCCTTTCGGCTTTCCCAGGTGAGGAATTCCCCCCAGGGCTGACTTGCAGCCCAGCCAGCCCCTTGCCCCAGTGGACAGTATTCCTGAGCACTGCTGTGTCAGAAGGGGGTCTCCAAAGGGCTGGCATTTAGGACACGGTCACCATAGAAACTGGGGGGATTTGCTCTGTGTCTGTGTCAGTCCTTTGAGCTGCTTAACAGCTCGCTGATAACAACTCACACAGCTCAAGGAGTGTGGCGGAGACAGGGCTGCGCTGCAGCGCGGGCTGTGCGCAGATCCCGGGAAGAATTCCCTGGAAAGGCTCTCCTACTCACTGCTTGTGTGCATCACCTTGTATGCCCCCTTCCTGTAGCTGCAGCTTCCTCATAAAAATGTAATAAAACCCCATGGGCTCTTTGTCTGGAGACAAGGAAGGGCTCCTGGCACATTTCCACCATCCCATTTTGCTTATGGTTTGACCAGGTTTGTCTGACCTAGTTCTGTTCATAAACTGGGCTTAATGGTGGAGTCCTGGAAACGTTCCCAGCTGCTAAAGCCAGGCTATTCCCTCTGCAGTAATTAATTGCAGTTCAAAAGCCCTTCACCAGCTATGTATCATAACATTAACATAAAAAAAACATGTTCTCTGGGATTCTAAGCTTTGAACAATCTTCTTATGGTGCCCAGACTTATATTCCATAGCACCAGAGCACCATGGGACCCTGCTCATCAATTGCTTGCTTCTAAGTACAGACTGAACTGGAAAATCTCTTTCCTGTGTACCCATTGCAGACCCGTTATCACAGTATAAAATGAAGATTGGGATTGTTTTTATTAAGCTGGGTGTGATATTTCATTCCAGGGTAACTTTCCATCCACTTACAAAAAAAAAAAAGAATTTTTGAACAAGTATAATGAATTGAAACTTGATGCCCAATAATAATTTGAACACCATGAGGCTCCTGGAGAGTGTTCAGCAATTATTAGAGACAGGGAGAATTTTTAGCACTAACTGCCTGACAAAGAGACAACTTTTGGTTGAACTAAGGGTATCTAAATCACACATCTTCAGCAGAGAGAGCAGGAGACTGCTGTAAAACCTATTGATGTCACTGCTTTATTAAAAAAAAAAAAAAAGAAGTTTGAGCAAATATTCATGTGCTTAGCTACTGACTGTGTGAATTGTAGAGGAACCTCGTTTTGGCATTGCAGTTCCTGTGATGGTTCCTTTGGGATTTCCTGGACCTGAACTGTGTCAGCTGCACTTGCTTGCAGCTCACTGAGAAATGTGGAGCTAAGGCCAGGAGCTGGTACAGAGCTCAGCCTGGGAGCTGCTGGCTACCTGCCCTGCTCAGCGGGGAAGGGTTTTCTGAAATGCTGCAGTCTGGGGAGAGTAGGCTGCTCCTACCCAAGGTGCTCAGCCTGAGGTATACATCTGATATCACTGCAGACCAATTCAATCCACATAATTTCCAGCAAAGGGGCCAGGAATCCTGTGCGAAGAGCTCTTCTTCACATGGAAGTGACTGGAAGTTGCTGTGAATCCTCCCCTGCATAATTTATATCCCCTTCTTCAATACTCATCACATAATTTCTTTTACATCCAGTTCTAGCCCCACAGCAGCATTCTTGAGGCTCATTAGCTCATGTGCAATATTGAAGCAAGCGGGAGGATGAGATTTTCAAGCCTTCTGTTGCCAAAGATTAATACAGATTTTTTTTCCCCCAAAATAATCAGCTGCAGACCAGTGCCAGGACTCAGATGTATGGGCTCAGATGTATTTTGTCTGATGGAAAAACATTTCCTCCACTTTGTAGAGGCTGCTTACATCCCTTCTGCTGCCCTTGAGTTATTTGTTATAGCTTTCCTGACACCTGGAGCGGGACAAGCCGGTCCCTTGGCCCACATCTGAAGGTGGACAGTGTTAAAAAGAGAGGTCAAGTGTGGTTCAGTAGCTTTCAAAAGAGGCCTTGGGTATTTTAAGCACAACACTTCATTTAAAGTCAAAAGACTGAGTTGCAACACTCTTCAAAGAAAGCGAAGTTCTTACTTTTAGGACAGCTCCAGTGTCCCTGAAAGTGTTCCTGAGGCAGCGGAAGCACCTCGGATCTGCAGAGCGGAATGCTTTGCTTTCAAAGCCTGCGAAGCTGAAACGCCTCAAAGCTTAGCCTCAGCTTTGTCTACAGTTTCAACTTGTGTCACTACTTTGAAATGCAAGATAAAATGTAGACTTAGGTCTCCTTGAACTCCACCGACTTGAGGAAAGTACAGGCATGATGAAGCTGCATTTCGCAGGCAGGGAACTGGGATGGAGGCATGTCCCTGCCCTTTGGCCTCAGTTCAATACAGAATGCAAGAGCCTGCTATTGACCCAGGTCTCAAGGGTCAAAAAACAGGGGAGTTTGGGCACTAGTTTTCCCAAGAGGAGGCTGGATGAACTAAGATGAAAGTATAGCATGGATTCCTACTTGCTCCTGTTCAATCACCTGAACTTACACAAGTTCGACTGCCTCGTTATCCTTGGGCCCTCAGCTGAATTTTGATGACCTGTGTGGGAAGTGTTTAACGGTACCACTGCAGACTCCTCACTGCTCCAGACAAGGCTGCAGAGTCTTGGTTGCACCACAAATGTTTAAAGTCAAATCAACCATCGTAAAACTTAATAAAGCCACTGAAAAAATTGTGCTGTGGTCTCCAGTAGCAGCACTGCAGGTGTACTGTCTTGAGAACTATAAATGTTTATTTGTGTTTTATCTCTTCGCTACTTGATTTAAAAAAGGTGTAGCAGACTTTTAAATATTCCCTGAAGAATTTGGGGGGGGTCCTGTAGTGTTAGGATACGTGCAGCCTTGGGTAGGGTAGTCTGAAAGCTGAGATAAACTATTGCAGCAGTGGTTCTGTGTCTCAGCCTGGACAATAGGATAGAAATATCATTCCTTGTACAGCTGACAAGCAGATGTGCACATCTGCTGGAGCTATGCATGCCAAACAGACCTGGAATTGCTGTTGCCTTGCAGAACACAAAACCTGGATGGTGAATAGTTATCTAACATGAAATACTTGGCACAAGTCTCAAGAGCTAATTTGATCTTTATGCTTTGTTCTTTAAGGGAAACAGGTTTAATTGGAAGCTAATACTTTTGTTAGAAGTATCATACTGTAGAGGATATAAATATTACTGGGTTTTAGGAATGGTATGAATCCTGTGGGTGCAGGCCGTGGTCAATTGGAATTAACAGAGGTAAAATCTGTTAGCAAAAGGGCTTCAGGATGCTGGTTATCAATGCCAAGCTGAATTGCACATATCAAGAGCTTCCCTTCATGGCTCTCAGGTCCAAATAAACTTGTGAGTTCAGTTAAGAACGTACTCCAAGGATGTACCAGTCCTGTCTGTAAACTTGGCTATCTGATGCCATTCTGAATAACTTACATGGATGGAAGAAATAGATTTCATGGCCCCACACCCCACCTTTGGGAGACAGGGGTCAAAGTTCTGCCTGGGCTGGGTGCACGTATCAGGATCAGTGGCCTCAGTACGTTACAGCTGCCTAGAGTTCTGCATTCTGGGAGTAAACTGGCTGTTCCAAGCAGAGGGAAGGATCCAATCTTTTCTCCAGGATTGTGGCTGGGGTCCCTTGGATGTTACAGTTCTCATGGCAGCCTGTTCTTTTTTAGGTTCTTCTGAAACAGAAAGCATCATGTGGCAACTCTGCATCTTGAATCTTGTATAAACAGTGCCAAGAGGAAATGAGCCTCTAAGTGAAAATGGGGAAACAACTGGAGGGACTGAGTAAGTGAAGTAACTCCATAACCAAAACAGCATTACAGAATTGCAAAGAAATACAGGGAAGTGAAGAGTCACTTCCCAGAAAAATTTCCCTCTGAAACAGTCAATTCATTTACTATGGAAAGAGTGAGTATTCCTAGAGTGACTTGGAGCTTCCCTTATTGCGGTAACAGAAGCTAACATGTAGTAAACTTGTTGGTTCCTCTAAACAATCTGCACAGAAACCTTTCAAAGGGATTTCAGATATTCCTGGGAAGCGTTCAGAGCAAAACAGACATGAAAGCTGTGCCATAAGTTGGTCAGTTTGGGGCTTGTGAGGACAAACCGCGGCACACCTGAACTTGCAGCGTTCCGATGGTTATGATCCTACACTGCACACCTCATGGATCGCCTGGCACACGTGTGAATGCACTGGGAAAGGAGTCTGGCCTGTTGTGGCCGCTGGCACAGAGCACTGGGCAAGCATTTGCTGTTGGGAGAGGAGTTGTCTTCTTTTGCTGGACAGCTGGGTGACACCAGGGTTCTTTCTGTGTAAAAAGGGCAAACACTGTAAAGTGTTCCAAAATGTAAGGAGAGCCCAGTTTGAGATGTCTGTCAGATAGAAGTGCATCCGTCTTGTTGCTGAACTGTGCTGAACCTGCTAAAAGGGCTCTAAGCTTCCCTGAGCTGCCCCAAAGTACCTGTGTACCAGTGACAGAAACAGGGCATGGCTACAAAAAAAATCATCCCAGCAATGGCCAGAGTGTGCTCTGCAAGGAATTTAACATAAAAGAAGGTGCCAAAGAGGTACAAGGTGGGGAATAATTCACTATGCACGCGGTTCAATGGGACTTTTTGCCCCAAAGAGCTTAATTCTCCAAGAAGAGGTCATTTGGCATCTGTGGTTAACAGAGTTATTGTGGGGGTTTGTGACTGACACTGGCATAAAGCAATGGTCCACTTTTAGTCCTGTTTTTATCCATGATGCAATAAGATGTAGCAGAATTATGGGTTTGTCCCAGATCTCAGGCTTTATTAATCATCTGATCAATTGTAATAACCTGGCATAATGGCTATGATGGAAGAGCAGCTTTTGTGTCCTGCCAGCCTCTTTCCATCATTTTAACCTGCTGTTTGAAGTAAGAAGACTGGAATTCTTGGTGGCAGTGGATATGACCAGTCCCAGTGTCTTTCATCAGGCTGCCTTCTGAAGAGTCCTGGGGGTGGTATTTACCATTTGTCTGCTCAGAATAAACAATAAAAACGTGTTAAAAGTTGACTGGATCAGGTCTAACCAAGCTAATGATGAACTCTTACAAGCAAATAGTTTTCTCTGTGAATTAGACTTTAGACTTCAACTCTCTCAGCTGAAAGGAAGAAAACATCCCAGTATTTCATGAGCTCTTGCTCTGGGACAAATAGTTTCTTATCTCATGCAAACTGCTTGCAGGTTGTACAATATCCTTGCAAAAATAAAAAAGGGAAATAAAATAACTGGAGAAGCTATTTCCACATTCTTAGGTGCTTTTTTACGGGTAGATTTTCTTGCAAGGAAGTCTGTCGGGAGAACACAATTTAACCCTGAAAGCAATCAGTTTGGAGACTGCTGAAACTTTGCCAGAGAAAGTTTTCTGTAAACACACCTAAACTTTGTCAGTGAAAGTTCTTGTTGGTTTTAACCAGGTGTCACATTTCATCTGCTTAGCACTGGCAGCCCCACTGCTGCAGCCCAGCTGCACATTTCCTGCAAAGCAACTGAAGAAACCCCAATTTTTTTTTTTTTTTGTTAGAAATTCCAAGGTGCAGTTGGTTCATGTGGGCACTGGGCTGAGGAAATAGGAACCTACACTGCTAATGATCAATCTGTCAGTGTGGATACCTCCTGTGTTTACCTGCTCTTAATTTTCACATGTGATGAGCTCTCTTCAGACAATTTAGCATTCTGAAATGAGCTGTGGAAACATGAGTTCTGTAACAACCAAACACAAAAAGGGAATTGAACAGAATATTATGCTACTTTCCATAAGTCAATAGTCCATGTGCATTTGAATACTGTGTGTCTATCTAATGGCAGGAGTGGGAAGAGCTCAGAAGGATAAGCAAAGCTGGAGACCTGCTTCTATTTTTGTTGTTGTTTTGAGGAGAGATTTCTTAGGTAAGTTACTAAATACCACAAACTGTAGCTAAGCTGAAGCTGCTTGTGCCTGGGGGTGTCATGCTGTGAGTCTTTCTATGTCCTTAGCTAGACAGCTTCTTTTGGCCATGCCAAACCGGGCTGTCAGACTGAACTTACCCTTTCTGTGATGTGGCTGGGTGCTTCGTGCCGCAGTGAAATACCGCTGAGCACTTCTAAGGGGTTATAACACAACGCCAGTGTCTCAGTCACAGTGTTAAGCTGGGGGCTGATTAACTTGGGTTGGTCAAGGGAACGGACAGCCATGCCTGTTTAAACCTTCACAACGTGCAGCTTGCCATCGCTAATTAGGGGGATGTGTTAATTTGCTGGAAACAGAACTCTAACCACATCCAAAGAGAAAAGCATGCACTGTATGAAAAGTATACACTTAGACTCTAGCACTCTGCTAAACTAATTCTGTCTGATGAAGCATACAGTGACATTTGACTGACCTTGTCAGCTGGAGGGGTGAATGGATAAAAGAAATGAGCTTTCAGTCTCTGGCTGAACATATTTAATATGCTGGGTAGGAGGTCAGTATGACTCATCCTTTCCGTTCGCTGCATGGCCTGGGATTTGCAGAGAAAAATCTGTGCTTCTGTCGAATCCTTCCAGAGATGTTAATGCTTTGTGGTACTTGAATCCTCCACAGGTGCCTTTTCCAAACTGATACCCAGGTTCTGTAAAGCTGCCACCCCTCTAAGTGTGATTTAGTGTCAGTATTGAAGCCAGGATTCCCCCATGCCACGAGGCCAAGGGCTGACTGCATTCCTTAACATGCCAGGGGCCACTGCAGCTTCAGAGAGCACCAGCCTGGATCCTGCCATCCAGATCATGGAGCTGCTTCTAGGAGGTTCTTCCCTGACTTGCTCCTGATCCAAGTGCCACTGCCCTGAATATGGAAAGAGCCGTGTGGTTTTTGTGCTGAACCAAACCCTGCACGTCATTTAATGAGACTGCCTCGCTTGAAGAAGGCTCAGCACGGGGCTGGTGCTGACCAGGTAACAGCAAACCCTGAGAAGAAACAACACTCCGCTCTTCCTACCTCACTGAGAGGTGCCTCAGCTTAGTAACCTGCTTCTAAAAACAGGTCCCTGAGGAAACAGTGCACTGTACATTAAGATCTCCACAGGAGTTTAATTAGGTGCTGTCCTTTGAGAAATGCACATTTTTTTCTGAAGACTTTTAGAACCGGGCCTCCGGTTCCTAATTATCTTGTTCTTGTGACTGGGACAGCTAAATAATTATGATCCAGGCCAGGTGAATGAACGCAGTGATGTTCTTAAAGGCAATCAGCCACCCATTGCTCTGACAAAAGGTATGATAATGTAATAACCAAGCCTTGCAAGAGAGAAATGGGAATATAAAATGTAAAATGTTTGTACAAGTTTGCCTGGGAATTAATCAAGTCAGCTCTACCTTGGAAGAGGATATAGGTCCTCCATGTTCCAGCTGAATCTGTAAGTGATTTCTAAATGAGTATGACATCAAGTGAGCAGAAACCTAATCAGTAATTGATAGATACAATTGCACGTCCCTGTCACCACTCTGTCTCGGATACGCAGCCCGGATTGAGCCTCTGAGCCCTTAGTGCAGCCTCTCAGCAACTTTAACTGCACTCCAGCGGTGTTAGAGGCCTCATTATGCTCACAGCTATGAAAGCTGAACCCCCAAAGTGAGAAAGAGGGCAGTAATAAAGTACAATTTATCCAGCACCTTGGCCATTATCAGCTCGCATAGAACCGTTACATGCAAAAGAAGGAGACAGAGGATTTACCGTATGCAAAGGGATAATCTTTGCTTTTTTTTTTTTTGTCTCAGCTGTCTAGACAGCTAGACAAATGCCAGGTTCATTTCTCAAGACCCTGACTGCAAGATATTTTAACATTTCATCCTTTATCTTGAGTGCAATCTGCCCAGATTGTCTGGTAGCTATTGATCGTATAGCCAACAGACTTGGCAGTTTTTCAATCCCTTGAAAAAAGTAAAAAGTACCCCTGCCCGTGATGATAGTGAGTTTGCTGTGTTTCTGAGTTGATGAACGAAATATAAAGGTGGCTGAGGTTGTGAAAATAGTATTGGAGCGATGAAACACTGGAACAGATTAGTGTGGATGCCAGCTGTAAGCCCAGATCTCCTTGTACTGATAGACAAGCTCTTGGACTTGGAAGCAAAACAGAAGGAGAGTTCAGAAAAATTGTAAGGCTGAGCTTTACTCAGTGCTCATACTGCAATGGAAATGAGAGTATGGAGAAATGGGAATATACTCATAGCTGTGCAGCTCTCTTTATCACCCTTCTCCCCCCCCACTTCTGCTGTCGATGTCAATCTTCGCCAATCTGGTGCATGAAGAAGTGTTTTTTAGGTGTGAGAGCAAACACCAGACTTCCCCAATATGTTTCTCTGTGCCGTGTGTCTGTTGCAGTCTTGCTCGGGGCTTAGTTTCTGCTTCTGACAGACTCCACCAAGCCCTGACTGGAGTCGTAGTATTCGAAATTCAAAAGGCAGGTTCTTGGGAAAGCCTTTCCAGGACAAAAACCCAGCGTAATTCACACTGCTCTGCTTGAAAAGTGTTGTGTTTGGACTAAGCACTGGCATTTGGCACAACATGATGGAGCAGGAGGCAATGGCACTGCAGACATATGATGGATAACAAGCTTGTGGCTCAGAGCAGTTGCTCACATCAGACGTATGGAAATTCATAGTGTGTGATTTAACACTTGGTATGAAGCAGAATCTCAAAAAGCTGTTCACAAAGAGGGAAGGAAAGCTGATAATGGTCTGTAGTGATGGCTCTCACAGAGAACTTGCTGCCCAGCCCTTCGTAAGGAGCCATCTGCCACACTGAGGGAGCACAGCGGAGCTGCATCCTGATCCCTAATGTGGGGCATGGCCTGCAGGGCAGCCGATGGAAACCTGGGTGTGACATTCCTTTGATGTAGCTGGGATTGTTACCCCCACTGCGTCCACAAAGGAAAATTTAAATGTGCTCTGCCAGGGGTTTGTTGTGCCCAGCCTTGGGGTGTCACAGCTGAAACTGCTTTATGGCCTACTGCAGATGCAGGAAAGGTCATGGAATCATCAGAGAATGGTTCGGGTGGGAAGGGACCTTAAAGATCATCTTGCTCCAACCCCCTGCCATGGGCAGGGATGCTCCCATGTGCCCCAGGCTATTCTGTGCCTGTGCCCTTTGCAGAATTCATGAGGAAAACCCAGGCGTGCTGCATTCCTGCATCTTAAACATTAGATTTCTGATTGTCACCAGAAGATTGTCCCCTTGTGTGGATCATCACTGTAGGGGTGCAGTAAAGCACAAACCTCTACACATTTAGAAGCAGAAATGTCAGGCTCAAAGGCCACCTGGGTTTGGTAGAGAGAGAGAACCAGTTATGGTTTGTTAAAGCATCAGATTGGAGGACAGGATGGGGTACTGGGAGCTGGAAATAAGTAGCTGATGGGCTTTCATGCTACACTTGAAATTTGTTTTCACTGTGCAAGCAAAACCACTCCACTGTCCTTACATGAGAAGAAAACCTTTTCCTTCAGCCTCTGACCCTCTTGCTTGCTTCCATTCCCTTCTGAATCTGGATTTTAGCTTGAGTTTTGAGTGCTGTTGTGTTCCCTGGAAGAGCTGACGTGTAGTGCAGCTGTGCTTTTTCATCAGGAGAGATTTGGGGGGACCCCAGAAATTAATTTCTGTGTAATCAATGCATAGGAAACATCCCAAGTAGAAGTCTGCCCTGGCTTCAATAGGAGCCAGGAATTTATTCGTTTAAGTGAAGGAATGTTTGCTCTTGGGAGTCAGGAAACAGTGTTATCTTCTGTAAAACATACTGGGGAGGTGTGAGCAGAGAGTCTGATCTACTGTATGGGAATGCTGTGGTGGTGGTCAGTGTAGTTTAAACCTGGCTGGCAGGCCTGTCCTAACCAGAACTACTTTCTTTCCCTTTCTAAAACAGATTAGCAAGTAAAACTACTCAGACTGTATTCAAAGACTCTAAACTTTCTGAGAAATGCTCCTGTTTCCAGAGCACATCTGCTATCCGCATTGATGAGCCTGTCTTTCCGACTGTAGTTGCCTTTTTATTCTGGATGTTGGCAATACCCATTTCTAACAAACTTAGCTGGGAGGGGGCCTGCCAGCTTCAGTCTAGCTGTGCACCAGAGCAGCCATTCTTAGCAGCCAGTTACATAGTCACAGCTTAACTCAGACACTTTTGAACACAGTAAGAAGACACCTTTTGAATGAAATGGACTGAGTCTTGGTGGACTCAGGAACTGAAGCACAAAATTGTGTCTTTTTGGTCCATTTTCCCCTGAAATCCTGAGTGCTGTCTTTTTAACTGTCTGGGAATCAGCAACTCCTCTGTGAATGGGACGGTCACAGCTGACATCCCTGCCTGTGAAATCTCTTCCCTGCTCTTCAGATACTTCTAAGTCATTTCCCACAACCATATGGTTGTCATGAGGATTTAACCTCTATTCTCAGAGGGGCTTTCACTTCCACAAGCAGCTGAGAAGCTGCCCTGTGCTTTCCCAGCAAATACAACCAACACGGATTTGTAACATCATCAGAAAAGATGCCAGCTCCTTTCTGAGAAATCCAGTGACTAAAAGGATAGAACATGAAGAAGAAGAAAGCTGAAATGAGCCCCTGGCACAATCAGGGAGATTGTTATCTGTGATAAATGATGGAAACTACCACATAATTTTGATAATGAAGGTCCAAAGTAGGAAGTGAAGTGCATCAAGGTTCCCTGGGTCCGTTGCTGCTGAGTTTCTTCTGGCTGCATCTCATTTTGAAAAGGCTGTACCATAACACTGCTCTGAGCTCTGTAGCCATCCTCTCAGAGGCTTGAGGCAGAGATAAGTCACTTAATATTTTTATCTCATCAGGCATACGTTTGTGATGAGATCCTTACACTGGGAGAGCCCCTCTTCCAAATTTGCATTATCCCACCTTGACTGATGAGTTTAGAGCTGACGTGGGGAAGGGAAGTGCCATTATGCCAAAGCTCAATGCATTTTATAAGTTGACTCAGCCCATATTTTCATTTAGTGCTTCACACACCAAGTCCCCTTAATGTTCATCTTTGTGTGCAGGTTTTCAGGTCAGGCTCAGACTGTCAGTGTTATGTGCTGCAGGTACATGAAAGGAATATTTTCACAGAGTGGTAGCTCTGGTGGCAGCAGGAGGTTTCTAAGAATACATTTCATAGTTGGTGTGTTGTACCTTCAATGTCTTCCCAGAGCTCTGTAAATAGGGGACTGAGCTGTTACCAACAGCTCCTCCCCCCCAAGCTGGCATTGCTAAGGGAAAAGCAACACTAATTTGTTTCTATATAATAAGGTTTACTCACTGCTTGATGTCATTGAGCCTCACAAACTTCTGAGCGTGGCATTTTGCAGCTAGATTCAAACGCATAAAGCAAAAGAATATAAATGTGTTGCTGAAATTTGAATGAAAGAATAAGCAAACCAGCCTGGAAAAGGAATTCTCTCAGAGGCACAAGGCATTTTGTGCTGATTCCATTAAGGATTTTATGAGTTTAGCTATGGCTAAGCATAATGCTTTTACAGGGAGCAGCAGCGTGATGGATGATGATTTTTAGAAGCGAAATAGCAGTGCTGCTCTTCAGCTGTGCTTAGAGCTGCTCACCAGCTCTTCTCCTGAGGCTTAATTAAAAGGAATATACTGTCCATCTCCATATGGAAATACTGGCATTCTGGAAACATCCGTTCACTTTGATCTTAGTGATTGGTGCTTAAAAAGCAGATGGACCCAGGTGCCATATTTTTCTGTAATCTGACTGATTATCCTGAATACTGCTGCTTTCTGGTAGCTCCTGAATGCCAGCATTCTGGCCCTGGCAAGCTGCAGGAGGTGCAGCCTTGGTGTGCAGGCTGGCAAAGACAACGTACCCGAAACAAGTTGTTCAGTGTCATCCGTCATCGCAAAGAAATTCCTCTGCCCACTCCTTCCTGTCGCCTTCTGGATGGGAGATGATCCTGTGAGCTTGTGGGATGTTGCTGTTAGCTCCTCATGGCAACGCTGAGGTTTCCCCCTCCCCCTGTGCTCCTGCTACGGTACAATCACAAACACATATCGTGGCACCAAGCAAAATAACAAAGTTGTGGCCGAGGTGGAAATTTGCCTCCAAGGTGAAGATGCTGCTGGCTTTGCAAAGCTTGTCTTAGGAAGGAGGATGTGAGCTTTGCCATCCCGCTTCCCTTGATCCTCAGGACTACCCAATCGTGGAAGTGGTGCCAGGATGCAGCATGCTGTCTGCACATAGATCTTTCTTGAGAAGAGTAAAACTTGGGACTTACAGAATCATAGAATGGATTGGATCGGGAGAGACTTAAATCCCATCTTGTTTCAACCTCCTGCCATGGGCAGGGACACCTTCCAGTATCCCAGGTTGCTCTAAGTCACGTCTAACCTGGCCTTGGACACTTCCAGGGGCAGCCACAGCTTCTCTGGGCAACCTTCAAGAAGGCCCAAGTGTGCATTGGAAAGATGCAGGAATTCTGTGTGTTAAAATTAAGGGAGCAACAAGCAGGAGAAGTAAGTGAGGGAGAAAATATGATTTAATATAGAATAAAGCATCCAGAGCAGAACATGTGAGGACGGGGGAAGTGAGGGAGGCAGCTTGGTTCAAGAGGGAGTGACTTCACCTGGCATGGGCCTGAGCCTCAGCCCTGGCTGGGACACGGGCAGGATGCTTCTCTCTTTCCTGCTGTCCTGCTGTGGCTGTGTAGACTGCAAACTTTCTACATCTGTACCACGACTTTCACATAACCACGGGGTTTGAACCCTCTGTGGCCTTAGAGTAATGAAGGTAAGTAAGCTGATAAAGCTAAGGGCAGATGGGATGGAATTGCAATGAAATAAAAAAAAGAGGCTTTAACTTTTAACTTCGACTGAAATGTGTTTGAAGGACAAGATTAGCTTCAGTACGAGTGTGGCATCTCTTCAGTGAGTAAGCTTTCACTTGACTGCAAGAAAGCCATAACTTTTCCTATCCCTTCTATAGTAACTGTTAAATATATAGCTGGCACATATGTGTTAGTGATGCATCAAGGCCAGCTCAGCAACAAATTAGTGTCTATTTCTGCTGCTGAAAAGGCTGCTCATTTTTATAAGATGTCTGTTGTTACATTCTGCTAATCAGTATAAACAACTTGTTTTCTAATTTTCTGCTATTTGGGATGATTATGCTTCTGAAAATTTAGTCTTAGCTTCCTATTCCAATTTCAAGCCCATGGAGCTGGAGCAGTTTTGCCTTGGGAGCAGCACTGGAATCCTTCAGTGCTGAGCATTCACTAAAGGCTTCCCCTGTATTCCTGACTGTGATATTTGGAGTGTAAAAGAACAATCACATCTGCTCACATCTTTTCAGCCGCATCTTCTGTAACTGCTAAATTGAATCTTGCGATAACTTAAGTGCTTGATTTATTGTAGCCAGCCCCTGAGACTTCTAATAAAGTTGCACAATGCCAGGCTGCTGCACAGAGCCAGGTATCTGCAGATACATGACAGCATCTTTTTTCCTGTAGGAAAGGTGGTTGAGGTGACGTCTGAAATGTGACCTGAGGGAACACTGCTGGCTAAAAAGGAGCAGCTGATTTTTTGTTATTCTGGGAGGCTGAGCATATGGTGCAGCACGAGGCCAAACAACTCTCTGCCTGTGCTTTGCCAACCTGTCTCTTGATGTTCCCTGCAGTCTTCTCTCCCACCTTGGCAGGACAAAGTTTTGCATGCCTCTTTCCCAGCTAATTAGATGTAGTGTTGAGGCATTGCTTTTCCCTATGAAATGGGCTTCAGCAAACATGCTCAGACGTCATGGCCCAGTGGCCACGGGAGCAGCCTAATGCCTGCATTAGATGAGTGGATGCCTTTCATGCCACTGCTCTTTGTTGAACCTATTACTGTATTTTTAATAATACGATCAACTGTGCTGTACGAATTATCTTCACAAGTGCTAACACCGCTCTCTGCTCCTCAGCTTCCTCTCTGTCATGGGGCTGTTGGAGCTCAAAGGTGAAGAAGGAAGCATTTGTCCTAGACTGAAATGAATTTGCTCTTAAAAAGCAAGGACAAATGATTTGAGCCTTGATTTGAGCCAAGACACTTCACCAGAAACTGTTTGCTGAAGAAACCTTTATGTTTCCTTGGCACTGACTGTAGCTGGAAGGTTGGGTCTGGCTGACAGGGAATTTATTCTGTTGCAGTTCTGTGAGACTGAAGCACGACACAAGAGTATTAGACAAATCCTGTGAAATCAAGAACATGGGAAAGTCTAAGAAAAGAGGAAAGGCAGTGGTGGTAGCAGTGGATTCGCAGTTCATTTGATAAGATTTTCAGGCACTGGGTTAATACCATGTGGTGGAGAGTTGATACTTCCAGCAGTGAGCTCAACCACTTAACTGTGTTTATGTGGATTATGCTGATGCTGGGTATTCTGCATGAGGCAGAATCTCAGATCTCCAGGCAAATATACACTCTGGGATGATTTTTTTTCCACAGCTGCAGTGTTTTTAATCTCCAGTGCAAATGACTTGCTCGGTTCTCTAATAGTTCAAACATACTGTAATTTGCTTTGGGGACAGCATGTCCTTTTAATTACAGGACCATGCCTGCTGCATTAGCACAGGAAGCTCGGGATTGCAAGTGGTTTCTCAGAAGCAGAGACACTGTCAGCTCAGCTCTGAGGATACACAGCTCATGAATTGAGTATCCAGCTCAAGGCAACACAAAATTGTGCAGCTTCTTTGAGATTGTTTTGCTACTGATTGATTAAAAACCAGGAAAAAACCAAGAGCAGATCAAGCCAGAGGGGGCTGACAGTACCAGCATCATTGGTTCCACTCCAATTGCGTAAATTTAGGTATCAGGAGTGACTAATGCAACAGATTTGGGCAAGAGCCTGCCATGACTTTCATGGTTTGTCCTTCTAACTGGGATGTAATGCAGTGTGTCTGAGACTAGCAACATCCTATTAGCAATGCATACAAGAAATTAATTATTCAACCTTGTTATGGTGAGCCTTAAATTGGTTGCAGCCCAGTATTGTAAAAAAGAACTTTATGATTCCTTGGTGGAAAGCAGATGTTTTAATATCTGCAGACTGTATAAAAATTTACTCCATTGATAATGCCTCATGTGCCTTGCGCTGCATTACTCGTGTTCTGCTTTTGTCCTTGGTAAGAGCAGCAGGGCATGGGCCTGTGAAATAACACCTCCATCCTGAGCAAAAGATCATGGGATCCTCATGCCAGAAAAAATAGAAGGAATTCAACCTCTCTCAGCAGGCTGTTGCCATCTAAAGCTGAGATCAAACATTAGAACCATAGGATCAGAGAATGGTTTGGGTTGGAAGGGACCTTAAATCCCATCCAATTCCAACCCCCTGCCATGGATAGGGGCGCTTTCCCCTAGACCAGGCTGCTCCAAGCCTCATCCAGCCTAGCCTTGAATTTTTCATTCTTTCAAATTATTTTCTTGCATTTTGGCTGTGTAGTTTTGGACTCGGAAGGAATCAAAATACATCTAACCAAAGAGCTTTGTTCATTTTCCTTCTTCCCTGCTTCAGCAGGGCAGTCTGATTAGTTTCCTGTGGTGGTTATGCTTCTTTCACACTTCAAAATATCCCTCATTGCAAAGTTTCCTTCCCTCTCCCACTGGATAGGCCAAATGGGCACTTCTGTCCTGCAGAATGAGAACTCCTCAGGTTGTGCAGGGACAGGCTCAGTCACCAGCACAATGCCCCATGAAATGTGCCAGTCTGAGCTCTCAGAGAAATGAGGCATAATTCCCTTTAGTAGCTTTACTCTGGACCAAAAGTACTTTAGCTTCAGTGAGGTTAAACATAAAGTGGGTTTGGTCCCTCTTAAAATCAGTGAAGGCTTTTAAATAGCCCTAAATTAGTCCATTTGCAGGGCTGAGAAATGGTCTCTTGGCTTTTCTCCCTTCCGACCCAGAGTGGTAAATTGAAAAGCCATGAAAAATAGGTTTTGTAGTCATAGCTGATACTTTGGGGGTTGTGATAATGCCCCAAGCACTGCGGTAGCAATTCCAGCAGCTGCCTCTAGAGAGGAATTCTGAGTTTGCATTGGATTCTGTTGGAGACAGACTGCTGCTGTTAGCTTGGAGCTACAGTGTCTACAATAGCACTAATTAGCATTCAAGGCGAAAAATCATTACTTCTAAAGCACAGCTTTTATTCTCTAATACTTCTGGTATCAGCTATCATGTAACGTGAACCTCGAGAGAAATGCTTTGTAAGTAAGAATTCCACTTCGGCTTGTCAGGCAGACTTGCACCACTGAACTTACAGAACACATTCAGAGTCAAAAGTCTCTTGTTTCACTGGTTCCTGTAGCAAGTATTTGGAATAATTTGCCAGTATATACATGGCATTAAAAGACTCCAGCCTGAAATCTTCTGGCATTGTTACATAAGACAAGTCTGAATTCACCACAGCCCACATGATCTCCATCCTGGGAGGAAACAGAGCTGCCTGACTAAAATGGTGACATTCCTTAGACATTTCCATAGTTAGGGACATTGGGATGGCCTGCTGGTTAAATCAAGAGAGGTACAGTTCCATAGGACATAGGCCAGCTGGAGATTATAAAGAGCATCAGGATAGGAAGAAGAAATAAGTTCTTCCTAGAGAGAGCAATGAAAGCCTCAAAGAGGTTTCTGAGAGAGGCTCCGACATTTCCATCCTTGGAGATGCTCAGAGTTCAAACCAGATAACGTCCTGAGCAATCTGATCAACCACTGAAATTAGCCTGGGCTTGGGCAGGGAGTGAGGGTCCAAAGTGAGGGACCTCCAAAGCTCCCTCCTGCCTTACAGGAACCTGTGATTGTCCAATTCTGAACCTCCAGTTACCTGTGGCAGGTGGGGCTTCCTGAACCAGATGTACAGGGCTGTATTTAGTAGCCCTTCAGGTCTTAATTCCCTTCTATGAATTTGTCCATGGGTTTTTTTAACCATAAAAAACTTCTGCTACCCATCATTTTGGAGCAAAATGTTCTGCAGCTTGTCTGTGCTGCCAGCTGCCACCTTCAGTTTTCATGGAAGCTGCTTGTTTCCTGGGGTGCCTTCTGCCTCCCGTGTTGTAGACCAAAATAAATGTCACATGGGATTCTGTAGATGTTCCCTGTTCTTTCTACTCCATAGGGGTAGATAATTGTTTCCCCGAATCTGTCTCATCTTCCAAAGACTTTAAAGTTGTGTGACAAAGGTTGTGTCCTAGACCAAAGTGTATTCCTTGGGTCAGTGCCCAGGAAGGCAAGCCTGGCACATCCCAGCCTTTATTTGCATGAAGTTTAATACGAGGAGGAATTGTTGTTCAAGCAAGAGACATGGGAATATTCATCCAGTAGCCAAAAGAACTCAAAGATAATATTCTGATTCATCCCCTGTCTGTGTGTGAAAGGAGAAAATCAAAACACAAAAGGATGGCCTGTGCTGGCTTTGTTTTCCTGGTGCAGACAGTGCTGGAGCTGGGCATCGCATTAGCGGACCTGTTCATAAAATATTCCATAACAACCAGAGCAGCTCATGCTTAATGGAAAAACATTAAATGTTCCATTGGGAAACAATTGCCCTTTATACAAGATGCATTTCTTCCCTCTCCCTTTTGTTCAGGGAATCTGACTGGGAACAAAAAAAAGCTTGTCCCTTCAGACACCCTCTGTTCGTGCTGCTCCCTCCCCAAATCAGGATCCTAATCCCTTGTTTGGACGACATAATCAGCTACACAAATATCAGTCGAGATAGCACAGACAGATTATAGCTCCCAGCAGGACGAGGGAGGATGGGTCAAGCTTTAAATACCTCTGCCTGTATGCAACTGTTTTTCCTAAGGATAAAGCAAGAGGAATATAAACAGGAATTCTTTAGGCAGATGGCCCTTAGTAACCTCTCCACGAGGCATTGGCAGCTCGTAAATAATAAGTGGTCCAGTGAGCCAGCCCTGACTGGAAGGGCTTTCCAGACCTGAGTGTGGGAAGCCTTGGGCATGGCTGAGGGAGAAGATGTTATCATTGGGGGGGAAAAAGGATAAAAAAGGCTGATAATCAACAGTAAAGAGTGAAAGCCACTGTAGAAAATAAATTATTTTTTCAGTTTTAAACCACAGTTAAGAGCTGACTCTTGCAGCTATTTAGTGCAGTGGTGGCTGACTTGGGATGATAGGGAATACTTCCGGGAGCCATAAACCACAGGTTGCTTCATTTTCTCATTTAGTGTGACACAGAGATATCCCGCCCTTGGTGTGTGGGCCATGCTTCTGTTTCCTTGGGGAACATTGCTAAACTTGCAAGGAAAAAGGGAACTTTGACCTGTTGAGATTTAAGTATTGGGTGTAAAAAGCACCTGTTTCTGATCCAGATCCATACATCCTTGAGAGTCCCTACCAATCTAGCTTGTATCCCTGACAAATTTCTCCATATGTCTGCTTTGCTTGGCTGAGCCCAAAATTGAAAGATTGAAGTGCTTCCCTGATACATATTTTCAAGAAGTGTCATTTTCCGAACCAAGTAAGGGATGCTCCAGCTGTACAAATTGGAATCGCTATTTCTGTGATGCATCAATATGAGTAACAGCTCCAGAGAGATCCTTAAAGATTTCTCTTGGACTATACAGGGACTGGTACATCTCAAAACTGGCTCACCTTGATTACTGTCTGCTCCTGTAACAATCCACTTGGCTGCTATCCATGGATATTTACACAAGGCAGAGGATTTAGGGACAATGATTGTCTCTTTAATATTGGGGCTGAGACTCTTTGTGAAGAGTTGGGAATCACAGCAAACCATTTCAGGTCCTCAAATTGGGTAGGAAACCTGGAGCTGAGCAATCATTGTCCTATGGGAATAGGCTTAAGAGGAAGTGGGGCAGGTTTAGATGGGATACTGGGAAGGAATTGTTCACTGTGAGGGTGGGGAGGCCCTGGCACAGGGTGCCCAGAGAAGCTGTGGCTGCTCCTGGATCCCTGGAAGTGTTCCAGGGCAGGTGGGATGGGGCTTGGAGCACCCTGGGATAGTGGGAGGTGTCCCTGCCCATGGACAAGATGGGATTTAAGGTCCCTTCCAACCCAAACTGGTCTGTGACTAGGATTCTGTGATTGTTACTGGAGGAAAATTAAATTTATAAATCATGCAGAGTTAGACATCCACTTTTGCAAAGTGTTTTCACACTTAGCTGAAAAATTCTAGTGGGTAATTATGCTTATTTTCCTATAAAAACCTAATAATAATTTTAAAAGCCAGGTTTGACTGCACTGAACCTGAGTCTCTGTGAGCTGTAATTCTAAACCAGCCTTTACCTTTAGCCTGGCACAGTACAAGCTGGACACTATGAGAAATGGGTTAGGAAATTTGTCTGGCAAAGCTTTTTTCACCTTTTACCAGCACACATGTAAACTGTGCAGGCTGCATGTGGGGGTAAGGCTTAGTTATGATTCAGCTCAATGGAATGTAAATGAAGGCTCCTCTAATGAAATGAGTGGGAACATTTTGGACTTTCATTAACTCCACACTGTAAAAAAGAGATAATTCAAAGAGCTGCTTCTCGCTTCTGAGAGATAGTTTTCAAAAACCTGATTAGGGACGCATAGAACTGGGGCTTTTGTTGAAGCTAAACCTTCAGTGAGAAATGTCTGTAGCATCCTCTTCTCCTCGGTGCCGAGCAGGATTTAAGAAGCGAAATCTTGAGCATCTGAAAGGCATAGACAAATTGAATTTAGCACAGAGAGGTTGCCAATAGCTGCAGTGAGGCGCTGGCTGCGAGCTGAAGAGCTATTGAAAGTGGGAGTAATTTTTAGTAAAAGCAGTATTCAAGTAATGGCACTTTAATAACTTCAGCCAAGGGCCAAAAGGAATAAGGAATAAAAGAGGGTTGGTGTAAGTTAAGTACAAGTCAGCTGGGCTAACTCACCATCCTCAGAGCTCTGAACCACTGAGCAGGAATTTAGCCAGGAGCTTTAAGCAAAGCCAACAGCAGTCAAATTTTAGGGAAAAACCCCCTCTTTAGAAGCTGAAACAATCAATTCTTTTTCATCCCCAATTGCTTTTGAACTGCAGTTTGTGTGCTAAGCAGGTTGGATAATGCACTCAAAACGCTACCTCGTGTGAGGAGTCATTGTGCAGTCCAAATCAAATCACAGCACCTCCAAACCCACAGAGTTAACTTTAGACACATTTGCTGAAAGAATCACCAGAAAACATCAGGATAATCGCGTGTGCTGTACCACCAATCGGCCACTGGTGAGGGGAGGATGTAAAAGAAATATCAACATAATTGTAGCTGGCACAAAGAGGCACAAGAGCCTGAGGTAATTTTGTAGAGCCTATCAAGACTAGTGTTGAAAATTAGCTGTTCCAACAGCAGATTGTTTGCACAGACCTTTTTTTTTTCTTTCCAGGAGGAGGAAAAGCTGGTTGAATTCAAAGATGACAGAGCAAGTTAGAGGCTGGAGGAGAAGCTGTGGCCAACTGCAGCGACGCATCTGCCAAGGTACCTGCCCTGTGCACAAGTGCTGCAAGCTTGGGCAGTGGCATGAGAGTGCAAACAATGCCAGGAGTTTGAAATTAAATTAAAATTGGAAATTAAATGAGTAGATTTAATAGTAGTAGTCCTCTGCAAAGCAAAGTGAGAGTACAGGGTAAGTGCTATCTGGTGAGTTCACTGCTGTGCTCACAAACGTAGTGACAAGCAAACATGGGCAGCACTCAACACCTACAACCCTGAAATAACTTGCCTGTATGAAAGGGAGAGGTCTTACAGGGAACAGAGGCCTGGTAGTCCCTGTGTTTGAGCTCACTGCAGGCATGAGCCATTAGATAAGGCTGAAGAATCCTCTCTTCGCTTCATGAAAGCATGGAAAAATAATTATGCTCTTTTCTTGGTGAGTAATAGCTCAACAAAGCAGCAGCTTGGAGCATGCTGCTTGCTCTCCTTGCTGTGATTTACTCTTCTGCAGCAGACCAAGATGCTCCTGGTTGTCAGCCTTGGGACTGGCTGATGCATTTACATCCCGGGAATTCAGGTCTTAAAGATCCTGTTACACCACGTCTCCTGTTTGACCGGAGTGCAGATGCCTGAAAATCAGCCTGATATCTGGAAGTTTGTCCTTACCTTTAGGTGCCAGCACGCTGTCTGATCAAACTGAAGTGATCAAATTAAAATTCTGTGGCACCGGCCTTTCTGAGGTAAAATTTAGAAGCCAGAAATGGAGCTGGCTGGAAAAAGCCCAGCTGACTAGAAACAGAGTCCGGGACAAGACAGAGTCGAGGTTGTTTCCCTGAGCTGAGAAAATGGCTAAGCCACAGCTGCTGGTCTTGTCTGGAGCAGACAGCTGTAGAAAACATTTTGCTGTGCAGCAAAAGGGCCAATATTAGGATGCCATGAGACTCATGTGCAGTTTGGCTTGCATAGCTGAACTCCTGCCCTCCCTTTGTACCAGAACTATTCTTAGGGGTTGAAGCAAGAGCAGGATCTGGGGCTTGGAGCAACCTGGTCTAGCGAAAGGTGTCCCTGCCCATGGCAGGGGCAATGAGACGGGCTTTAAGATCCTTTCCCAAACCATTCTGGGATTCTATGATTCTATGAATTTGCCCTGCTGTCAAGCAACCATGAAGCTCCTGATTTAATAGTTCAGTGATAAAGAGCTCATTAATATTATACCATAATCCCTGTGTGGAGGCTGTTGCCAAACACCTACGTGGCAACAGGAGCAGCAGGGCTGGGTCTCAGTGCCAGCCTGCAGTAAGTGATTTAAAGAAATCAGCAGGAACAAAAAGTACTGCTCTGTGGCTTTGAACAGCGGTTAGACAGCCAGGTGAAAAGATACTGGCCTGCTCTGCTTTTAGCTTGCAACAAAAGAAAATAAATCTTAGGCTCTTTTGGGTTGTGCCTATGTAATGAAATTAAAAGGATTTAAGCTGGCCTAGCATAAACCAAACTCTTGCTCAAGGGAGCATCACTTCGTGGTGGCAAGAGAACATCTGCAAATGAGAGCCTATTTTGATGCAAATAATGCTGCAATTCACCAGTGCCTTTTCTAAAGTCCAATGCCGATGTGCAGCCCTGATGCTGGGTAACCACACGGAAACAAAAATATCTCCGTGTAGGATCTGCCGCTCCAGTGATCCCTCAGCATTCATGCTCCTCATCAGAGCAGTGCTGGGAAATGGATCTGGGCAGGCAGGCAGTGCAGGCATTGAGTACAAATCCACGATTCTCCGTATTCTCATAGAATACTGAAAAAATATATATTGTATTCTCATAGAATACAATCATAGGCCCTTAAAATATGTTTTTTTCCTTCATAGATTAGCAAAATGTTAGAATTTATGAAGAGTATGAAAATCTAGACTTGCTCATGCCATAGCATCCGTTCCTTGTCATATTTTCCTTTTTCTTTTTGCTTTTACTTCTTTGGCACTGGAATAAGGTCTTAATATTCAAAACTGTCCCAATGTTTTCTTCCTGTGGATTTCTGAGAGTAGCCGGATCTGGGGGTTAAACAATTGCAGCTTTTGAAAGGAGAAGGGGCTGGGAGCACCAGTGTCATGATGCACAGCCGGAAAAGAATGTTTGCAACAAAAAAGATCTGTTAATGAATTCTGCGTATTTATAGCTCTGTGAGCTTTCCTGCAGAGTTCATCTCCATGGGAAGTTATTAGCTCAAAAGTGAGCTTAGTCACAAGCAGCTTATAGGGAATATTTCTATTTATAATATTCTCATTTCAGTGACTGGTGCTTCCATGACTTGCTTATTTACTCATCGAGGTGTCCAGTGCTGCTCAGGTCAAAATATATCACTACAGACACCACTGTCTTAATGGGGAGAGAGCTCTGCAGCCGTGACAGGCAGAGGAACACCTGCCATGTGAGGCAGGGATGGCAAAGGAGAAAGAGAGGGGTTGAAGCCTTATTGCTCACCCCTTTTTCACTGAGCAGCAAACCATGGCAAAGGGAGCAGAATATGGGGAATGCATGGGAGCTAATGCTGTACACACTATTTTATCATCCATTTCCTGCTCTATCTGACGGGTGGTTTCGGAAGCCAATCTGCCTTCAGCAGCACAGGGTGAACGGGGGGTACATATGTCAGCACAGAAGAACAGCTTGGAGCATGAACTGATATTAAGGCCACTCATGCATGAGGTAATTTGTTTTATAATAGCAGCAGAAAGCCTGCTTATGCATCGGTGAGATGCAGCAGCCTGGGAGCCATCGGGGAATTAAAGCAGCGCTGTGCACTGGAAATGCTAATAAATATGAACTTATGCCCAGATGGATTTTATTTGGTTTATGGCCATGCAGAGCCTCCCTGCTCTCTGCCACTGCCACGGGGCTGGGACGTGAATCTTCGGGCTGTTGTAGCAAGGATCTCTCTGCAGAAAATTGTGTGCGAAGAAGCTGGAATCCCCTTCCCGCAGTTGGAGCTCTTGGTGTGGATGTGGCTGCGTTGCTGCTGCTGGAATGCTCCCACGCAGCCCCGAGTGGCAGCTGCAGCTCAGATGATGCGATGGTTTCTGCTGTTCTGAGGCTGATAATGCCCTTCAGGGAATGGCAAAGGGAGAGAGAGGAGAGACAGTGAGAAATGAGGGAGAGGAAGGATGAAGCCTGGGCACCGTTTGGAAATAAGCAGAACTCGACTCTTTCATCTGAATTGTGGTTTTAGCACTCTGCTTGTATGTGTGTATGTATGTCTGTGCCTCCTGCAGGCTGGTTTTAGGTTTCTCTGTGAGGTTTGACTTTGAGAAAGGCCTCAAGATCAAGCACTGCCTCTGTGACAGGCTGCCCTTCTAGAGCAGCTTTCAGTGCCAGTATATGAAAAAAGTTGAGCTCTCATTTTGAGTAATATTAATTGTTGTTTTATTGAATGGAACAAGTTATTTCTTCTTTTCACAAGGTGCAACATCACCATGTGTTACTTGATGGTCACTGGAGGTCACGGCCAAGAAGATTTCAAACGAGATTGATTTTAAATGTACTGGTACCCTCAGGTACCAAACCTCTCCTACCTGAAGCTGAAGTGAAGAAACACACTGGACTTAAAAGGTTTAAGATGTCATTGCATCATTCATTATTGTCAAAATAAAGGTGATTTACTGTGTGTCCTCTTTCCTCTCATACAGGGAGCCGTAAATGCTGACTCAGTTCACAGAGTTTATCACTCAGTGCTTAGGCTGCCTTAGCAGTTGCAGAATCATTGAAGATTCCAACACCAAGCTCCCATCAAATCCGGCTCCCAGCAGGCTCTCTCTACTGTGGTTAAAGCCATTAGTTGAGTTCCTTTACCAAAAACTCTCTAATGCTACTCATTTATTGTCACTGGGTGTTACTAATGGTTGCTCAGGACCCTTGAGGGTGTGTTTTTCCTTTATTAAATATGCTAAACAGCATTTTAGCAACCTTTTGGGAAGCTGAGGTTGGCTTGAGTTCTTGGTTGATGAGGCAGCACCGTGATTCATGAAACCACAGCAGTTCAGCTAAACCCTGCCCCGCAGTGCCTGAGTTTCATGCCAGCAAACCTCTCAAAATGTGGTTCAGGAACCTGAGATAGTTCCATTTGCAATGGGACTCACTGGAATGTTGACCAAAGTCTGAAACCCTAGATTTCTGGGCTGTAAAGCATCCATTTTAAACAGATTTATTTTGGTTTTGATGCAGACTGAAGACGATGTGCTACCTTTGGTGGGTGTGAGCATGAACAGACCATCAGCCCTGTGTAACAGAGAGGGAGAGCTGGAGCTGCAGATACTTTTCCAGCTGAAAGGGCAGCTGGAAGCACAGACTGCCACCACCAACCCTTGTCACAGGCAGACCCTGACGTGATTCCTGCGCTGATGACTCCCCGGCTCCACACAGAACACGCTCTGATGGTCAGCCTGAGAAATAATGCTCCAAAGCTTCATTTATCTACTTGATATCACTCCCAAGGATTGTTCTTTTCTTTCAAGACTTGAGGGAACTTGCTACCAGGTGTTCCCAAACATCTCCAGCTCCTAAATATGGGGAGATGTCTGTCAACCCCCAAAAAGCATGTTCTGCCAACCCTGGTAATGAAAAGCTCCAACCAAAACAAAGCAGGGAAAGAGTTTTTAATGCTGCTATAAATCACTTGGAAATGAAGCATGTCAATGCCTTATGTGGAAAACTAAACTGATGCAAACAGCACTCGGGAGCTGGCAGTGTTTCATGGTTTTTAACACTCATCCCACACAGAACTGGCTTTATTTCTTTTGCACAGGCAGGTTTTTACCCGTCATCCTTGCTGGTGTCTCATGTTGACATCAGCAGGAGCCTTCATCAAATACATTTGTCTTTATATTGATACTTTTTATAGAATTGGGCTGCTTGCCACTCAAGGAAATTGTAGTTTCAGAGGAGTTCAAGTGGTTCCTCAGTATAATTCATTCCCAGAGAAGATTAAGAAAAGCTTAAATCTGGCAGCATGACTACTTTGCCTGGAAGAAGCAGGGAGTATTTCTTACTCAATCTGACAGAAGAAAACTAAGACTCGTTTGGGTTTTAATGAAAAACAGAGTGTGACTAAATATAAATCCCTACTTTAGCCGTCTTCTGCAGGGGAGAAACATCTCAGTGAAACCTCCAGAGCTACCATTATTCGCCCTAAGAAGTTTACGTGGATGTGGATGTTCTGAGATCTGTCCTGTCAGAGCTCCCAGGGTGCTGCCCCTCTCATCTGTGTGATGCACAACTTCATGCAAAGCAGGAGGAGTCAGGGCACAAATGTCAAGTGCTCCTCTCCTGCCTGCTGCTGCTTGTCAGCAGAGGAATATCGATATGGCTGAAGGGCAACTGCTTGGTTATCAGTCAATCTGAGGATGCGGGCTTGTAGTGACAGCTGATGGTTTGTAACCAGTACCCAGCAGGGATGAAAAATCTGGTGATAAAAGCCTGGGAGCTTAAGTAACTCGTTGGCTTTATATGATACTGATACTGAGTAATGTTTGATATTACAAACAATCCTAGAATCCCAAAATGGTTTGGGTTGGAAGGGACCTTAAAGCCCATCTCATTCTGGACCCCAGCATTGGCAGGGACACCTTCCACTATCCCAGGCTGCTCCAAGCCTCATCCAGCCTGGCCTTGGACACTTCCAGGGATAGGCAGCCACAGCTTCTCTGGGCACCCTGTGCCAGGGCCTCCCCACCCTCACAGGGAACAATTCCTTCCCAATATCCCATCTAACCCTGCCCTCTGGCAGTGGGAAACCACTTCCCCTTGTCCTGTCACTCCAGGCCCTGGTGAAAAGTCTCTCTCCATCTTTCCTGCAGATTCCCTTCAGGTACTGCAAGGCCACAGTTAGGTCACCCTGAATCCTTCTTTTCTCCAGGCTGAACAATCCCAATTGTCTCGCTCTTTCCCCACAGCAGAGCTGCTCCATCCCTCTGATCATCCTGGTGCCTCCTCTGGGCTCTCTCCAGCAGCTCCAGGTCCTTCCCATGCTGGGCCCCAGGGCTGGGGCAGCTCTGCAGGTGGGGCCTCACCTGAGCAGGGCAGAGGGGCAGAATCCCCCCTCCCCTGCTGCCCATGCTGCTTTTGATGCTTCTTTTTGATTCTTCTCTACAATTCCACATTTGTATGTGCTTTTGCTCCTTTTTTTGGTTGGAACTGGAAATTTAGTCAGACGTTTGTCCTTTTTTTTCTCTGCAGAAGTTGTTCAGCTTTTAAATGCCATGGAAGAAGATGGTGTGTGCTGCAGCAGAGCACTGCCTGAAGCCTGCCCCACTAATCTGAGGGAGAGAGGGAATTGTTTGCTTAGCTGACAATGGAGCTGGGCTCTCCAGAAGCCAAAGCACTTCAGGTGATAAGGGCAACCTAATAAAATTGGGTTAACTATTTCTAGGCTGTAAGAAAACAGTGTGGAAAGAATATTTTCTACTAGAAGGGGACGGAATCAGGGTTCCAATCTAAGCATGCACAGAAGTTACACTGGATAAAGAATATGAATAAAAACGGTTTAATGCGTGCCAATAAAACTAGTCACTAACTAAAGTCTCCTTGTTTGATTCCAGCCAAATCATCAGAGTCAAGACCCTGCCTCTGTGGCAGAGGTTGCTGGTTGAAGCCCGTGGGAGTTTTGCAGCACTTTCCCCAGAACATGTGTGCTGGTGTAGTAAGTTTACCTACTGGGACTTAGCAGAGCAAACCTTTAGTGCCCCTGTATAATCCTGGCTGTGCAGTCTTGCCCTACGTGGCTGAGCTGGTGGGGTTCCTTGAAAAAATGGGAAACTTGTAAATAAATGTAATGCAAACCCTCTTCCTTGTTCTGAACAGGACTTGCCATGTGTTCATGGCTAAGGATCAGCACTTGCTCCACTCTCAACATTTCAACTCTTAGTTGCAGATTTGCGGTCTGAGGGAAGGTCAGTGTGGAAAACTTCATTCTCCAAAGGGAGAGCTGACATACAAATGTCACTTTGGTGAACAGAATAAGAGTTTTAAGCAAGTGTTTCCCAATTATCAGTAATAAGCTTTGAAGTACAAAGCTGAATGACTAAGGCTTCTGTACTCAAAGGTCTCCAAGTGATCTGCAGCTAGAAAATGTAACAAGAATCAGTTTTCCAACATGACAGAACCACACTCTGTGCTGCTTATATGATGATTCATGACCACCACCTCTCCGTGTGGGCTTGTCCTTGCTCTTTCCTTGTTCTTCCACAGCAGCTTCCTTTTCTTTTCCCTAGAAAGACTTCCTTCTGCACTGGTATGTGTATACCACTGGTGGAGAGTGCTTAAACATCTGCTTTTGGGGGCTGAGACACAACTCCCAGTGCCATACCACAGCACAGAGCCAAATCTATGCCTGACCTAAGAGTGAAGTCAATCCTTTGGCTCTGGGAATCAGTTCAGCATTGGACCAGGCCTTATTCAAGCCTTGATTGCTTCACTGTTCCAAAAAAAAGGGGGGGAAAGTGCACTTACATGGGCTGAAGTGTAACTCTGAACAGTTGAGCTATTTAGCTGGAGTTCTTAGTACACTACAAACTTTGTAATAACTTTCATAACTCATGTTTTGTCCCTTCCGTCCACACAGATGAAATGCACTGATTTACATTTACTCTTTTTTTGTCATTAAAAGAATCAAGCACTTTGTAGGTTGTGCAGGAAAAGAGCAAGCTGTTTTACTCCTTTTTTCATACTCTTAAATACTATGCGTCCATGAATATTTAAATGGAATCAACGCTGCATTAGCTTGTGGATAATTTGCATAAGCTCCAGCGTTGTCACTAGTGCAAGTGACACTGATGCCATGCGAGACAAAGCTGTGCCAAAGGTCGGGACATGGTGTGCAGTGTGACTGCCCGTGGCTGGAGAGCTTCCAGCCTCCCAGGCATTGCCGGCTTCAGCCAGGGGGACAGGAAGCCTGGAGAAAAGGAGGCTCGGGGGCACTTCTGGCTCTGCACAACTCCCTGACAGGAGGGGGCAGCCGGGGAAGGGGTGTCAGGCTCTGCTCCCAGGGAACAGGGACAGGACAAGGGAAACAGCCTCGAGCTGTGCCAGGGGAGCTTCACACTGGACATCAGGGGGAATTTTTCCACAGAAAGGATGGTCAGGCCTTGGAAGGGGCTGCCCAGGGCAGTGCACAATCCCCATCCCTGGAGGTGTCTGCGCCAGGTTAACACAGCCTGCTAACAACCAACAGGTGCGGGCGGGGGCAAGGCGCGGAGATGGCTCCTCTGAGAAGCTGCTGGAAGCTTCTAGCATGTCCGGCAGAGCCAATCGCTGACTGCTCTGAAGATGGACACGCTGCTGGCCCAATTAGAGAAGGTGCTAACGCCTCTGTGGTGACTTATTTAAGAAGGAAAAAAAAAAAACCAACCCGTGCGCACTTTTTTCGATGGGTGGCGAGGCGCTGCTGCCGGCGCCATCCCGGCATGGTTCGCAGTGACTTTCAGCCGCTTTCAGCCAGCCCTGCTGTGAGCAGAAGGGCAGCGACAGCGGTGAGGGCTTCTCCTTGTCGTGCTCTTTGCGGCGCAGAGGGGCGCTGGCTGGGGCCGGCGCTGGGTGGAGCCGGCGGCCGCTGCCGGCAGTGCCCGCCCGGGCGGTGGCGGCCGGGCCCACGTGGCCGGCGGCGAGAACGTGGCGAGCGATTCCCCAACGAGGAATCCCGGCTGCGAACTGGGCCGGTAAGGCTTCGCTACACTTTCTTCAAGGAAGGGTTTGGATTGGGAGGGATTGATGGCTGAAAGCAGCTGGGAGGGTGTGTTGGTTTGGTTAAAATTCAGCAATGTATTTTTTGAGAGAAAACGAGGTTCTAAC
>VZRS01013412.1:171071-197620 GCA_013398055.1 Ifrita kowaldi
TTTTTGAGTAAAGACAACTTTACGGATGGGTTTGTTTGTATTTGAGTTAGAATTAACGTAAACAGTTTTTTTTAATAGACTTTTGATATGTATTATTGGAACTTTATTTTTATTTATTGTATGCAAGGATTTAGATTGGGTTGGATTAGTTTTATTGATGGAATTTTGGGTGTTGATTAATTAGGTGGCTTTTGTTAAGTGTTTTTAATTTTTCAAAGTTTTTTTTACTTAGTGTTTTTAAGGTGGTTTTTAATAATTTATTGTACTGTTTTACTTTGTAGTTGGTGTATGATAAGGGATACGATACACTTAATGTTATGTTTTTTAGCTTAGGTGTTAATAAGGTTGTTTTTGAAATGCGTTTTATTGTTAGATTTAATTTTTTTAGGGGTATTATGTTTTTAAAGACTTAAGATGGTGTGATGGGTTGTAGTATGAGGCACAGGGTAGGTTTTTAGTTATTTAGTGGTGGCTTTTTGGCGGGTTTGAGGTAGTGTGATGTTAATTTGCCAGGCCTCCCTATATTTGTATTTGGACTATTGTTTATTATATTATAGGGGTTTTACTTGTTTGGTTTGTTTGATTGTAGTATATGTTTTACAGTTATGGATTACTTGGGAGATATGTTTATGGTTAGATTTACTTTTTGGTTTTGTGCTTACTTATAGGTGGTATTTTTGTTTTGATGATTTGAGGTATTATGGGTTTATTGAGTTAGGAATATTTTTTGGTGTGTTTTTAATTTAAGTTTGTGATACTTTATTTTTGTAGTTTGACTTGTTTGTTGTTTTGGTGTTTTTTACTAGCTTTACTTTTGGGATCGTGAGTATTGATATGGTGGATTTTTATAAATATTTTTTTTATTTGGGTAGTGATGTTTTTTGTTTTTTAGTAGCTTAGATTGCTAAGTTGGGGTTTTGGTGTTTTGGGAGAAGGAGGAATTAAAAGGCAATGCTGGTAGTGAGGTGGGATAAACCTGCACTGCAGTGAGCAGATGATTTCTAAAGGGTGGCCTTTCCTTCCTGAACAGTAATTGATTGTTTTCACTGCATATCAGTTATTTATTGATAAACAGAACTTTGTTTGAATGAGCAGGGACTGGAACATGTCCCCTCACTGCTTGCCTTCCCTAGTTCCAGGGCAGGTTGATAAAAGTTCACAAATCAGCTGCTTGACTGGCGAAAGTATCCAGAAAAATCAGTTCAGGCTTCCGTGGAAAAGTCGCTGAGGGTCTGGAAGGCAGCAGAAAGCTGAGGAGCAGTGCAGGCAGAGTCTCACCTGCATGGGGGTGGGGATAGAGCCCCAAGCAGCAGAGACGGATTTCCTGCAACATGGACTTCCATTCCTGCTATTTAAATTGTTACATGCAAATTTCTGTGCTTCGCTGCCGAGTGACCTGAGTTTTGTGAGGGGGGGGACATGACTATCAAGCAGCTCGAGAGACAGAGGTTAAAAGGCAGGTCAGCCCAGGTCATGGGTAAAATCTGAAGGCAAACTGAGATTTAGCGGAGCAGAGTTGGAGAAGGAAGAACGACCAACAGGAAATGAAGCTCCAACGATAAACCTTATCCTGAAAAATGCCAGATTGTTTTGCATTCCAGTCGGAATAGCTGCCTTGGTTCTCAGGGTAGGGATGCTGCTTGGTGGGATAGTACAGAAAACAAGTAGTTCTCTGGGGAAAATGTGATGTGCCAGATACCCAGACACTGGGTGAAGTGCTGAAGGAGAAGAGGGAGAGAACTGCTTGTCATTCCTAGCACTCCCTTGAGCCCAGGGTTTGCTTCCTCTGCCTCTTGATGCAGCAGGCTTTGCACCCCGTGGTTTCCTTGGGCTGATAGTGTTGTAAACCAGGCTTTTTTGGAGAATAACAGTTGTGTGTTAGCTTGTGTGTAATAGTTACAGCTCACTGAATTTGAACAGTCTCATCAGCTGGAGCGTGAAGCCCTTGAAACCTCACATTCCCCTGTAAAAAGTTGGTTTAGAAAATGGCCTTGTTGCCTCTCCTCCAGCAGAAAAGCACAAAATTCAGCAGTAATGGTTTGTAGCACGGCAGTTTGGGTTTGGATGCTGCCTGTCTCAGTGCTGGATACATTCACTAAGTACTGGGGCAGAAAGTGCCTTAATCATAACCATTTGTGTCCAGCCATTGGTGCTCTTCCCGTGTGTTTTCAGGATTAAGTTTTGATCATTTAGTGTTGGATTAAGGACCAAGTCGGCATGTGAAGATGTTTGAGTGAAGTTAATAATAATTAGGAACAATAATGTGTACTTACACCTGTGGTAGGAGATCTAACTTGAAGCTCTTTTGAAACAATGGGAGAAATGGAGATAGAGGGAAAAAAGGGAGTTGGAACAATCCTCTATTGCCCATTTGTTTGTTGTCAGCAGCAGAACTTGAGGAAATATGAGCTTTCAGGCTGACAAATGATTTAATTCTCCAGGCTTGAGGAGGAAAACTGTTTGGTTTGTTTTGCCAGCTATATATCTAATATCCAGATATTAGAACTATAAACCATCATGTGACAGTGCTCTTGGAGAAATTTGAGTAATTTCTTTTTGTTTGTCACTCTTCCCTGGTGACTTTACAGCCCTTGAAGCTGCAGAGGACCACTGGGAGGATTGAATCATGGTTTGCCAGCCTTTGACACGAACTAAAATGTATGCAAAGGCTTTTGGGACTGAGTCTTAGGGGATATCATACCAGGACATGCCAAAGGAGCTCTAGGAAGATGGAAACACTTGTGGGTTTATTAAGAAATCTAAGGAATGTGGAGTATTTCACTTCAATAAATGTCAGTTTCTAGCTTCCGGCTCACTGCTGCTGAGACAATTTCCTCTTACTTGAGCAGAGGTCTGGAAGGATAACAACCAAGCTAGAGAATGTTGGCTATCAGCCTCTGCCATGAAATGAAGGAAAATAACATATTGGCCTTCTTTTCTCTCCAGTAATTCCATCCTCTTTGAGATACTGACACAGGAGTAGAAATCCTGGTTAGTAGTACAAAATAAAGGTGCCTTTCAGCACCCAAAGTTCACCCTGGATAACGAGAGGGTGGTGCCAGACTCCTCTCAGTGGTGCCCAGCGGCAGGACAAGGAGCAGTGGCCATAAACTAAACCACAAGAAGTTCCACCTCAACGTGAGGAAGAACTTCTGTTCATTGAGGGTGGCAGAGCACTGGAGCAGGCTGCTCAGGGAGGGTGTGGAGCCTCCCTCTCTGGAGGCATTCCAAACCCACCTGGATGCACTCCTGTGTCACCTGCTTGCTCTGGGCTGGATGATTTCCAGAGGAATTCTGTGAAAATGGTTGGAGGAGAGGCAAGGGGTATAGAGGGGAGAAAGGAGAGAGACAGGTGGCACTGGAGTATCTGATAAACTGAATTCCTTCCCCATTTTCAGCCACAATGATGAGAATTTTGTGCTGATGCAGTTGTGTCAACCCAATAGACCCTAGGTCAGGGTGTCCTTTCCCAGCTCCTCACTGCAATGTTGTCTGTATTTGTCCTCCATGACCAGAATGAAATGATAGAATCATGGAATATCCTGAGTTTGAAGGGATTCACGAGGATCATTCAACTTTTGAGTGTGCTCTGGCCTCTCTGGCAGAGCCAAGTACCTCCAGTACTGGTGAGTGGGACTCACCAGTAACCACCACACATAGAGGTAGCATCCCAATAGGATTTTTTGGGGTTTTGGCCTTCCCTGCAGTCGAGTGGAATTTGCAGCTCTGTGGCCAAACACTGCCCAGACAGTGAAGGACATTTTAATACCAAATCCACGAACAAATCAATTTACTGCAGTAAAGCTACTTAGGGGACCCATCTGGTAACTGCTAATTTACAGGCTGGGCCATCTGCCACTATCACAAGCTGGGAACACTGGAAAAGTTACCCAACACAGCCAACAGTTTGGCTTTGTTTTCTTCCCCCACCCCCCCCCAATGCTGTGTTTTGTTTTGCTGCTGACTGACAGCAACACAGCAGTTTCTGTTCTGAAATCCAGATTTTTCAAACCTTGGGTAATCTCGTGCTGCTGCTGTGACTCAGCAGTTGTCCCTGGGTATGTTTATGCAGCATTGAAGCTGCAGACAACAGGATGGTTTGGGAAGCTGGGTTTCTACCCAGTGCCTGCATATTTTAGGTTGGTGTGACAGGATGTGTGGAAAATGTATTTTTAATGTATGTTTTTGAAGCTTTACTCCTCTGGAGTTGTAGAATGCCTTCAGGTCCAATGGAAACAAATTGATGGTAGAATCATGGAGTGGCTTGGGCTGGAAGGGACCTTAAAGATCATTTAGTTTCAACCCATGATACGTGTGACATGGAGAGCAAATCCATTAAGAACTGTGGGTTTGTTCTGTGCCTGAGTTGGTTTTTGACCATTTTAACCATGTGTGGTAAGCTTGAAATTCTTCACACTTTACTCTGCTTGAGCAAACTAGTGGTTGGTTTTGTTCAAGGTCTGTGGGACTGGGACACAATACTCCGTTGGAAGATGGTGTGGTGAAGCTGAGCTAAATGGCTGGAGCTGTGTCAGGGCAGGTTTAGATGGGATATTAGGAAAAGGTTCTTTCCCCAGATGATGTTCTGGTCTGGTGGTCAGGCAGTGGTCATGGTCCCAAGCATGTCAAAGCCCAAGGAGCATTTGGACAACGCTCTCAGGCACAGGGTGGGATTGTGGGGTGTCCTGTACAGGGCCAGAAGTTGGATTCAATGATGCTTGTGGGTCCCTTCCAACTCAGGATATTCTGTGATTCAATGATAAATACCTGACTACAGCAGAAAACTGCAACTAGGCAAAGCCTTAGACAGATTACAGTTTTCCTTTGAGAGTTTTGCCCTTCAGAAAGGGTTGGAATTTAATCCATGCTTTTTTCTCTGCTAACTGGATAATGTCTTAGGCACCTGAGCAGTGGAAGTGGTGGCATATAGGATTTACATGTTCTTCAGCAGATGGGGAAAACCGAATCAGCACAACAGACCCAACAGTGATCTTCTGAAGGTTTGACCCCGAGAACTCCTTTGGGCTTCCCTGCATTGAGATAGTAGATTGTCCTAAAAGGGGAAAAATTCAGCAGCAACAAAGCTTTTTGTTGCCAAGGCAAAGACCCAGAGCCTTTCCTTACTTCATGAGACTAATGGTGCTCTGCCTGCCGGGACACAGACTTGCCACTGGAAGTTTGGAGCTGGAGTTCCTTTTCCATCTGAGCATGCTTTTCCTCATTTAGTGTGATTGAACCTGTTATCCTTAGGGGACACATTAATTGAATTCTCTCTCAGCCTCTGCTTTGAGAACGAGGAGGGCCCAGAGGACAGATTACCAATAGGGCTCCTGTGGCTAAGGTGATTAAAAATTACTGGGCTGTGGAAGAGAGAATGTTGTTGTTCTCCGTTGTGTTTCTCAGCAAAGAGATAACACTGCGACTGACTGCAGGGTGACAGGTCATACATGTTTAATTTGAACAGCTATAAAAAGAAACTTGCAGTAGGGCTGCTTGTTGGGAATTTAATAAATAAAAGTTAATATCACAGCTCAGTGTAATCCCAAGGATAGCTCTTCATGAGCTCTTCTTGGAATTCAAGCTATCAAAAACTTAAGATAGGAGGTTGTCATCAAGAGCAAAGTAGGTCTGTAAGGCAGAATTTTCTTGTTACGTGGTGGAATTTGGGTGCTGAGCACTGATCTGTGTTGTGCTCACAAAGCTCATATGTCAACAAATCATAGAATCACAGAATATCCTGAGTTGGGAGGGATCCACAAGGATCATGGAATCCAAGCCCTGGCCCTGCACAGACACCCCACCAATCCCACCCTGGGCATCCCTGGCAGTTCTGTCCAGCCTCGGGGCCGTGCCCATTCCCTGGGGAGCCTGGGCAGTGCCCAGCACCCTCTGGGGAAGAACCTTTCCCTGATACCCAACCTAAACCTGCCCTGACACAGCTCCAGCTGCTCCCTCAGGCCCTGCACTGCTGCCAGGCTGTTCTACAGCTGAGGAGTAAAGGCTCAAACAAAATAACCCCCCCAAGGTTGCCCTAGGTCCCCTTGCCGTGGTTGTGGTGGGTGCTGTGTTTATCAATCTCCCATTATCTCTTGGCACGTCCCTGCTGGAGCCACTGTGAGCTTGATGGCTCTTTGTGCTACTGGAGAGATCATCCAGGTGCAGCTGTTTGGGTGAAGGCAGCTGTGAGGGCCCAGGCTCTGCCCCAGCTGTGCCTCGTTCCTCAGGAGGCCGTAAATGAGGCTGAAATGCAGTGTGTGGGGCTGTAATTTGGGGAGGGATAACAAGAGAAGAGTGGGAAGCTGCAAGTCCTCAAACCTAGATCTGCCTTTCCAGAGTCTTGGCTTAGCTCCTGTGCTACACAAGAGTCTGAGGATGGGCTTTGTGTGCCTGCTGACGTAGGATGCTGCTGCAGGCCCCCCTGGCCACATGCCAGGCTCCTGTGGTTCTGTGCTGCAGGGTTTTGTCATGATCCACTGAGCCTGCTGGAAGATGCTTTAGTGTTTCTGATTCCGCCTTAAATGTGCAGACAGGAAGGCAGGTACACATCCTGCTCTAAGCCTGAGTGCTGTAAGATTACAAAGTGCCTTCTAGGGGTTTAGGCTGTTTTATTGAAGTCTGTGGTTTGTTTTTGCCTGCTTTCCTCAGGAATGTGCTCCTGGGAGAGGCACTGCACCTCCTGCAGCGTTGGAACCTGAGGAAATTGGCCACCAGGAGCTGTTGATTTCCTTCTCCTGTGATCTTCCAGCTGTTCCCCCTCTCTGTGTGCTGTGAGTGTGGCATTGCTGAAATGATAAAACACCTGATGCAAACAGCTCTCAGCTATTTAGTCAGTGCACGGAGGGAGAGAGAGTTGGATATAGGTGCCATAGTGGACTTCCTATTTCTGAAAGTGAGTTGAATAGTTATCCATTGCTTTGCAATTTAGAAGTGATGGTGAGAGGTGCTTTGGCCTCATTTGTGTGAATTCTGCTGGAATTCTGCAGTGAGAATGGACCAACACGATCTCATTATGTTTCTTCTTGCTCTGGAGGATACTCCACACACAAACAAGGTTCCTTTGTCTTTTGACTAAGTTAACGATTGACTAATGTTTGTGGTTCTTCCTTTCCTTATTGGAAGTTTCTTTGCTCAGTAAAACTTTAGGTGTGTCTTTAAATGGTGTCTTTCAGCTGTAACTTCAAAGGTTCGTCTCCTTGTTTGTGGCAGGAGCAAAGTCTTGCCAGTGTAAAGTCTTGAGCAGAGATATCCCCAAGTACAGCTTGAGCTTCTGAACTGCAGGGAGCTGTACACGATGAGGGAGGTGGAGAAAAGATCCCTGCAAGAGGTGGACTGTACCTTTAAAAACTGCCCAAGAAAACAAGTCACTTCCTCATGCTGAGTCTAGGCCTCTTTGTTTTTGGAGAATTACTGCTGCCCGGGTGTTTCAGCTTGTAAAATAATCACATGGGAACTCAAGGGATTGGCAGTGCAATAATCCAGCAAGTTCCAATAACGAGTTGTCTTTGCCTTGGCCATCAGTGTTTTACTTTGCTGGTCCCTTTGATGTAGAGAAGAGCCAAGTGCCGGCTGGCAATGCTGGACTTTCGGGCACCTGGAATGTCCCATTAGCAGCTGCCTCAGGAACTAGGCTTAAGTTTGTCTAGCCAAGAATTCCAGGTTCATGCTGAGGCCAAAAACTTGGTTGGATTTGGATTTCTGGGACTAGGAATGGACACGTTGGCGGCAAGAATGTAGAGTGGGGCTGTGGTACTGCCCTGCTCTTACTGCTGCCTGTAGTAGAGGTGAGCAGGAATGAGCAGGGAACAGGGCTCAGTTGGACAGCCAGGTTGAGAAGCTGTCAGTGTTTGTCAGATAATCGTTTCAGAAATAAATCTATTACGACATGGCTTTTCCAGACCTGCAGATAGAGCCATCTCTTGGGGATGCCAAGCTTCTGTTTTTCAGAGGCTGTGAGCACTGAGCTCTTAACTGCAGTTTTGTTTGGAGGTTAGGGAATGTTTCCCCCAAGCTTAGTAAAGAAAAAGTCATACGTGGCAAAATTACTTACTTTAGGGCTGGTATAAATCTTGACATGCAATGGTTTAACCTAATCAAGCAATGCAATGTTTTAATAAAGCTGCCAAGAAAGAAGGAAGGGCTGTAGTTGTGCTCGTTATTGCACAGAATAAATCTTTCAAGCTCTGCACAGAAATGGGCAGACCAGAAGACAAGCTGACTCTCTATTTCTAGGCTCAGCAACAGGTCAAGGCTTTAAGACTGGCTGCTGCTCACAGTGTGAGGAAAGGTGCTCCTTCCAGCCCTTCCCAGCAAGGTGACATTGTCCTGTCCCTAAGGGGGCTGCTGTAGCTCTCAAGTATTTGAGTGGGCGTCTGTGACTTGAGGTTTAACTTGGTTTTTGCTGAATAGTTCATCTTTGTTGGGGCATTCACTTGACATTTAACCCATTTTGCTGTTGCCCGGAGAGGTTGTGGACTCCCCATCCCTGGAAGTGTTCAAGGTTGGACATTTGGGCTTGGAGCACCCTGGTCTAGTGGAAGGTGTCCCTGCCCATGGCAGGGGGTGGAATTAGATGAGTTTTAAGGTCCCTTACAGCTCAACCCAGTCTGGGATCCTATGATTTGCTGTAAAACAACTCCCCTTAACTTTTCCTCTTGCCAGGGTTTCCTGCAGGAGCTTTATATAAAGCCAAGCCTCTGGCTGGGGTTGTTCCAAAACCACTCATCATCCCCTACCTGAAAAGGGATGTGTTTTTGTACCATCACATCTTCAAGGGCTTTGAGCCCAAAGGTGTCTGTGCTGGTGGGCTCTTGGCAGGTGAATTGAAGACTGTGATGAGATGAGAGGCACAAGCACTTCTCTGCAGGTTCTTCTGCTCCACCTGATGGCCACAGAATCACAGAATTCCGAAGGCTGGAAAAGACCTTTAAAGATCATCAAGTCCAGCCATCAACCCAGCACCATGCTCACCCCTAAACCACATCTTCAAGTGCCACATCCACACAGTTTTTGAGCACTTCCAGGCATGGTGACTCCATCCCTGCCCTGGGCAGCCTGTTCCAGTGCTTTACAGTGTTATCTTGTGGGTGCAATTAATAGTTTGGATTTATGGTGCTTACGTAAGAGCTGTGAAGAGGAGTTATCTTTGTTGGCAGTTCGGTGTTGTCAGGCCTTTGGCTTAGTCACACACTAGGAAAGGAGGCATCTGGCAGCAGCAAACCCCACTTCTGTTCTGTTCCTCACAATTAAGCTTCTGTTTACCTTGAGGTTTTCTGATGTATTATTAATCCAATTTTTGTTCTTAAACCTTTCCTAGGGAAAAAGTGGGTTTAAAGTGTGCTTTAAAACCAAATTGGTTTTATTTTTCCACTCAGCTGTGAGTCAGTCGACTGCATACAAAGGCCTTAATATCAACTCTGACTAAAAGGGAACAATTTTTGTGCTCTGTTCAGCTTTAAAAAAGGAGCTAAATGAGCTCTCATGACTCAAGGTGTGCAGTGACCGGTGTGAGAATGCAGCTGTGGCCAGAGCTACTGGTCAGGGCATCCAAGATAAGACTTGTGAAATAAAAACAGACCCCCTGGCAGTATCAGAAGGTGTCCCCTGCATTAAGGAAGCTGCAGTTAAGTCAGGTGCTGAGCTTACTTGCTGTGACACCTGGCATAGATCCATCACTGCTTAGCTGGAGAACTGAGCCAGCCACAGGTGGCTTTTGGAAACAAATAGGGGTGTGAAAAAGGATTTGTCCTCCAGACGCATCAAATCTTCACTCTTCAAACAAGGGTGGGTAAGTGGCCAGCATCTTTCCTGGATATTTAATCATGTTTTTTATTAATTGAGCCAGTGTGCAACATCGTCTCCTGCCCACACACACAGAGATGTGTGTGTGTCCAAAGCTGATCCAGATGCTGCTCGTAGCAAGCTGACATACCCATTTCTTTGGGGGGGAGGTGGTTGAGCTCTGAGAGATGAACATGAAAAGCTGCAGATAATCAACATTCCCCTCCGGTGAGGAGAAGATAAACTTCATGTTACTGGCATTTCCAGTCCCAGAGAGGGCTGGATGAGGTTTGCCAGCTGTTCCCTGGTCAGGGAATGAAGGAGGCTGCAGAACTGTTTCCTGCATGAATGTGATTCCAGCCCTGGGCCTAGCTCAGAGCTGTGGTGGTAACTGGTGGAGCAGTGTCTCTGTAGGGTTTTGCCTCATTTCCCAGACATCCTCACTTTGAACTCATGTTGTGTAGGCTGAAAGGGATCAGCCCAAACCTCCTGCTGCAGTGGGGTCACTGAGAGCAGCCTGTCCAGGACTGTCCCCCCCCGTTGGGGACTGAATATCCCCACTGCTGGAGATTGCACAACCTCTCTGGGCAGCCTGTTCCAGTATGTGACCAGTCTCAGGGTCAAAAAGGGTTTTTTTGTGCTCAGATGGAATTTTATGTGTGTGTTTGTGCCTCATTCCCTTCCATCAGGTGCTTGGGCACATTGATAGGATCATCCCTGAGCTTTTTTTCCGGGCTGAGCAGTCAGAGCTCTCTCAACCTGTTCTCGCAACAAATGCTCCAGCCCCTTCATCCTCTTCTGGTCCTTTGCTGGATTTTCTCCTGTAGATCTGTATCTTGTACAGGGGAGCCCAAATTTAACAACACTCCTCCAGGTGTTGCCTCACTGATAACCTCCCTCCCCATCCTTCAATCCCTTCAGAAAAGGAGTGAAGTTGTGCCTTTCATTTACAACCGTGGTAATCATTAGGAATAACAACAACAACAGCAAAATCCCAAACCCAGTTGTGTAAAAAGTATTTCCAGTGCAGCTTGGATATGATTTTAAGAATATTTTAATGCATAGACTTCTTATATCAGAAAAGTACATGTAAAGAGAGGGAGAGAGTGGAAACTACTGAATATAGATTTTGTGAGCGGTGTGCATTGCAGTGATGGGCTGTAGGGGGGCAAAATGCATTTGTTTTATGAGGAAATAGCTAGGGAAAGGGCAGCAGGGGAAGAGGAGTGCTACAGGAATAAATGGCCACCAGGAATTGCAAATTCAGACACTGGAAAAGGTGACAATTTGTTCTGGCTAAGTGAATGGGTGGAAAATACCATCGTCCAGAACTGTAAACTCAAATATTGTTATTTTTAGACTTGTTATTCCTGTTTTGGTTTTTTTCCTCAGTGGGTTATTTTGGCTCTAGTGACCTGGAGGTGCGATTTTTGTAGATGTCTAAGACATGGCAGTCAAACTTCCTTTGCAGAGCAGAGTCTGGTCTGTGCAGTGGGGCAGTACCACTGGTGTGATTTTCCGTGCCACTCAGCCTGTTCCTTAGCAGCTTTCTTACCAGCCTTTCTTTCAGGCTTTGCTGCGGGTGAGCTCTGCACATCCAAACAGACCACCAAGATCAATGGAACATTGCTTTTATATGCAAAGAACGGCAGCTTTGCTTCTCGAGGCTCTCAGTTTAACCTGTGGCCTCTGGAGCACTGATGTAAATTGGCATTCCTCAAGGCCTTGATTTCTATTTAGCTGCTGTCACAGCAGCACCAGCATCCTTCCCTGTGAGGGTGGTGAGGCACTGGCCCAGGGTGCCCAGAGAAGCTGTGGCTGTTCCACCCCTGGAAGTTCCCCAGGTTTGACAGGGCTTGGAGCAGGCTGGGATGGTGGAAGGTGTCCCTGCCCATGGCAGGGGATGGAGCAAGATGAGCTTGAAGGTCCCTTCCAACCATTCTGTGATTCCGTGAATCACGTTTGCCTTGAGGAGGGGGTGTGTGCCTGCAGGACAGCCAGCATTTGGGAGCAGAGCTGTGGGTGCTCCCTGCCGTGTCCCTCTCCCAGCTCTCACCCCAGCTCCATCCTTCAGTGAGGAGCTGTGTGGGCGCAGCAGGTCTGAGCAGGAGCACCTGGCACAGGGCTCGGAGTAGAACAGGAAAGATGTGGTGAGACCCTGTGGGTCTGGAATTCCGCTTCCAAATATTCATTCCAGCAAGTGTTTATTGGCTGTTACATCTAAGTTGTGTATTTACAGATTCTGATCGTGTTTCAGCTGGAGAGCTTTAACAGTGGAGTCCCCCATCTCCAACCTGCCTTTTGAAAGCAGTGTTATATTTAGCTGTTTTTTATTACTGGCAACTTCAGCAGTTGAAATTGGACCTTGGGGCTTCAAAGCAGCTGCTTGGTTAAGGAAGCATTGCTGAATAAAAGCTCCCTGCTCTGCTCCCCTCCCCCTGCTTTACTACACTCCCAGCTGTGTGAGCCCAGCAGCAAGGAAGGGAAGTTGGCCTTGAAGTGAATCTAAAGAGGAAAGAGAGTGGGAAGAGGAGAGGTGGAGCCAGCCGGGGAAATGCAATAGCAGCCCGCAGCGTGGGAAGATGAGAAAGCAGCAGCAAAGGCACTGATGGTTCAAGCTCTGTGCGGGTGAGCTCTGCGGAGCAAGGGCTGAATAGAGGGGAGGACCAAGGAGTTTAAAGAGTGAGCACACTCAGTGAAAAGGCAGGGATTATACTCCTGGTTCTTTCTGGAGTAACAATCAAAGGAAAAAGGTAAGGGGGACAAGGAGGAAGCGAGTGAAATCAGTGCCAAATTCCGCTTCAAATACGAGCCTTTAATAAACAAGGGGCTGTGAAAGCTGGAGGACGCTTGGAAATGTCTTTGGTGTAACGCAGGAAGCAAAGAACACTAAACAGGGTTGTGAGAATCCTGTAGGCATGATACTCCTATTTCATTATATTCTTATTTTGGTTGTGTAACTGTGCTCTAAGCTGGCCCTGGCAATACATGTTTTAATCCTTAGTGCAGCTCAGGTGTTACTGTATTTCATGGTATGAAAGTAACTGTCAAATACAATTTTTTTTTTAAATTAACTTTTTTTTTTCCCTAAGGGATTAACAGAAACCTGGAGACAGTAGGATGGTGTTTACCTTCTACAGCACTCCTGCCTTCAATAGAGAAAAGGGTGGCTTTTATCCAAGTCTAACACATTCAAGTTGAACTCCACATATTTTAGGCAGCTTTTGGTAAATAAATCAGTTTTAAATGCACTGAGTAAAAGTATCAGACTCGGGTCACTTCGAACTGTTAAAAATGACTTGACTGCAACTTTGAAGGCTTGGAGGGAGTTGAAAGTATGGACAAAAGGAAACAAAGTTGGGGTAAAACTTTGTTTATATCTTTTAGAGTAGTGCAGTACCTGCTCTGCAGTCCCATTTTGTCAGACCCCGCTGTGGGTGCAGTTAGTCCGTGCAGTTGCTAATGGCTCTCACCTTTCAGTGAGGGGGTATTTCTTGCTCCCTTTGAACCAGGAGAAGGTGGAGCACAGAAGTGGCTGGCTCAGCTTTTCCACGGTGCTTGAAGCAGGCCCTCAGTGTGGGGCCCTGTGCCCCAGCCAGCATCTTACCACAGAGGCATCTCTTTTATCTGAGATTTATGAGGCTGGCAGTAGGGTTGGGGTTGAGTGGTTGTGCAAACAGGGTGGCCAGTGGGACAGGGCTGGTTTTCTGCTGTGCTGCAGTGCAGCCTCCCCCAGTGCAGCTGTGTCTCCCCTTGGTTACCAAACCCACAACTATTTAGGTAGTCCTGGGTAACAGCAGTGCTTTGCTTGCCCTTTCTTTCCCTTGGCAATGGTAATACACCAGTGACTCACTAGAAAAGACACAAAACTTTTCTTCCAAAGGTTTTCAGAATTTAATTTGACTCTGAACTTCATTCTGCCAGCCCAGTACTGCTAGAATGCTTAATCTCCTTTGTAGGCTCCCTTCAGGTACTGGAAGGCCACAATTAGGTTACCCCAAAGCATTTTCCAGGCTGAACTATCCCAATTCTCCCAGCCTTTCCCTATAGTAGAGGTGCTGCAGACCTCTGATAATCTCTGTAGCCTCCTGTGGACACTCTCTAGCAGCTCCACATCTTCTGCTGTTGGAGTCCAGGGCTGGAGCAGCTCTGCAGGTGGGGTCTCACCTGAGCGAGGCAGAGGGGCGAAATTCCTCCTTTCCTGCTGCCCATGCTGTGGGATCAGCCCAGGGCATGGGGGGTTCAGGGCTGGGGCAGGTCCAGCTCTCACCCACCAGCACCCCCAAGTCCTTGTCCCAGGGCTGCTCCATCTGCTCATCCCCAGCCTGGATTAATTCTGGGGGTTGCCTGAACCCCAGTGTAGCACCAGCACTTGATCTTGTTAAACCCCATGAGATTCCCAGGGACCCAGTGCTGGAGCTTGTCCAGGTCCCTCTGGATGAGCCCATCCTTCAGGTGTATCACTGCCACCCCTCTGGGTGAGCTCTGCATGCTCCAAATGAGCTGATGCCGTGGCATGGTTTCTGTTTTTCCCCATCGGATCACCAGCTCTGTTTTCAGAGGGACTTGCTGTTTATCCTGGTTTCTCTGTTGGCTCAGTGAGCCCACACGCTCCTCCTCCTCCTGTGTGTAGCAGGTCTACTCTACGAGTAGGGCAACACTGCTGTAGGAGCAGCTCTCACGATGCTGCAGCTGAGGGCTGCATTTCCATATGGCTGGCTTAAAAGAGAACAGCTTTCTTTGGGCTTTCTCTTGTGGCAGAATGCCAGGCTCCCCCACCTTCCTGCTGGGGTTGTGGTGGCTTGCTGAATGATAGGATAAATCCACTTTTTTTCCCTCCTCCTTCCTGGCTCTCTATTGAGGGACTCATGCAAGCCCTTCTCTCTGAAAGGCACGTTAGAAGCCTTAAAATGCATAAGAGTATCAAAGTGTGACGTGGGAGAATAATCTACATAATCAGATTTTGGGGTTTATCTGGGCTTTTTGTACAGAAAAGGCCATGTATGACATGTTCGGTGCTGAAATCTGGACTGTGACCTCCTCTTTCATCCTTCTCTCTGTTTATTTAGCCTGCAAAAAAATTTGGCCTAACTGGCATGGAAATAAGTATTGGAGGCCAGAGGAGAATTTGAGGTGACTCTTCAAGTTGCAAAGGCCTAAAGTCAGTGAGGTGGATTTTTTTAAGACAGAGTATCCATGCTAGCAAATAGGTACCAGATGAGAAATGGGGAATAACTCAGCTTGTCTGATGAGGTTTCAGGAGACAGTGGACCAGGTGAGTGTGGATTTGGATGTGATCCCATTATCAGGCTTGGCTGATTTTAAAGAAGGATTTTGATGGATGAGGCTGTACCGTACGTGGACTCAGACTCAGGGTGCACACCTCCAAAATGTGTGCTCTCTGCAGTGGTCCTGGTCATGCTGGATAGGGCAGTGAAGTGCTGCTTCTCCTGGAGGGGTCAGTAGCAGTGAGGTACATTTTGTGCTGGAGGATTTCAAATTGGATGCAACCAAATGAGTTGCAGCTAAGACTGGACTCACACTGCTTTGCCCCCGAGGTCTCAGAGCAGATGGTGAGAAGGTAAAAAGGTGATTCTGAGCAAGACTAGGTTTGGCAGCCTTTGAGATTAATTTTTTTGAACCAACAACAGCATGAATGGGCACGAAATTCAGGATGCCATAATGTTTTGTGCCATCTGTGACCTATTAGATTATGATAATGATGAGAACAACTAGAGTTTAAAAACTCACTGCCTCAGACAACCTGGGGAAGGGTAAATCCAGAGGCATCCATCTGTGCTTTTCTGGAGCTGCTCTTGGGGAGGATCCTGGAAGTGGTATCCTTTGAGGGAGCAAGGAATGAATATACAATGATTTCTCTAGCTGAACTTGTTTGTGAAATGCTGGCTTTTCCCAGGAAAGCACATATAAAAATAGCAGCCAGCCCTCTCTAGCCCTAGAGCATATGTCTGTAGGCTCAGCTTTGAAGTTCACCAGTTGCTGCAGCTTCTCCAAAGAGGTTAAAATGCTTCTGCAGTGGAAGTGACCCGAGCACTCGGGTTCAGTATTGCATTCCCCCACCTCTAGGCTGCTGCTTGGAGTCCGAGGCATTTAAATGGGTTGTTCCAAATGGAGTCCTTAAATTCTTCAGTGCCTCTGATGCCAGTGGGGAGAGCTCAGCTGTGCTCCCCAGGCTGGTTGTGTGTCCCCAGCGAGCAGATCCTCGCAGCCTGAGACGTGTGTAAACCCCACTGAGAGCACTGCACATTCTTCCCTATACCTTCCCCTCTCATCTGGCTTATTCCTCAGGCACTTTTATTTGGCAGAGCTTTACCAAAATGTTTAGAAATGTAGCTCCTTCTCACCTCTGCAAGGTCTTCCTTCAGCTGAAAAAATTGCATTTATTCAACTCTCCCGAGCTGAATTTTTTCTTCAGCAACATGGAATGATTCCTTCTTTTGGCTGAAGTCTGTGTTAGGCCATTATAGAAATTAGGCAGCTGCCCAAAAGTCTGCCAAGGGGCAAAACCTACTTGCCATTAAAGCTTTTAGCAAATGAGATTGGTAGGTAAGTCCATGACCACCTGGGCTCCTCTGTGGCAGGATTCCTGTGGACATCAAAATCCTGAATGAGTTCAGCCTCCCCTGAACTAGTCTTTATGTTTTAGAAGTGACCTAATTGAAAATACAGCCAGTAATGTAATTATCATCAGGAAACAGCTCACCTTCTGTTGCTTAATTATATTTTCCTTGTATACTTAGTCTATTTCAAAGAAGCTGCCTTGGATGGCACACAGGGTTTCCCTTTAATTACTGCTGTATGGTAATTGTCATGTAATTATGCTGTTACGAATGTAACGTGCATGTATTATGGTGGGGCAGTGATCTATGGCATGTAAGCATATTTTTAAAGTGTTATAGATGTTCTCCACACAGGATTGCTAAGCCCTTTAATGACAGGAGTCTCTCACAGCCATCCAATGTTTTAATTTCCCAGTGTTTAAGGTCTGCTGTAATAATGCTACTTCATCATCCAGTCAATACTTTGGGAATTACACTGGTTGCTTGTGGTGAGGTATTCAACGATCCTCATCATGCTTGCAAAATTTGCTAGTGCAGAAATAAATTGGGTGTCGTGATAGGGCAAGGGGGAATGGCTTTAAGTTGAAAGAGTAGATTTAGATGTGATATTGGGAAGAAGTTCTTCCCTGTGAGGGTGCTGAGGCCCTGGCACAGGGTGCCCAGAGCAGCTGTGGCTGCCCCTGGATCCCTGGCAGTGTCCAAGGCCAGGCTGGACAGGGCTTGGAGCAGCCTGGGACAGTGGAAGGTGTCCCTGCCCATGGCAGGGGGTGGAACGAGGTGAGCTTGAAGGTCCTTTCCAACCCAAACCATTCCATGATTCTGTGATGCTACTGGGAGTGTTTTGGTACCAGTATGTGCTCGAGGTGCTCAGTGTGTGCTGGTTAAACAAAGGACTGGTTTTAATCCCGTTGTTGAAAGGATGGAGGTTGAGTTCAGTGTTAGCACCTCACCTGGGCACACAGGAGCAGTGACTTTGCAATCCTTCCCTTCTGCTAACTTACCCGATAGCTCTGCCAGGGCACCTCTGAAGATCAAATTTGCTCTAAAAGGACACAGGATCTCTGGAGATTACCTTTGTATTAATTACTTTCATAAACAGGTCATGACCCCAGAGAGGTGACAGAAAAGGTTTTGAATCGTTTACTCCAAAAATCTCCACGTGAGGGTTGTAGCGTTGGAAACCTGAGCGCAGAGCTGATGTGAATGAAGTTACTGAGGGCTGAGTGTGCTGAGCACTGTAGCATCCAGTTGCTTGCAGATGGAAATTTGGGAGCACAGTAATTTGTGTATCATTAACCTTCCTTCACACTTTAAAGGTGCTTGTGGTTGGTGGTTTTTTTGCCCCAGGATGTTTATTCATAACTTAATACGTGACTCCCCTGCTGCAATGTGCTTTGTGACAGAACTTCTGGTTATCACAGGATGTGCATTTCTTTTTAAGGTGTTTTCCAGAAGTTTTGGGCTGCTTGAAGGGATAACAAAAACTGTGGGCTATGTTTTTAAGTGCTAGTCCCTGAAACAGCAGTGAAACCCTTGCTGCCCTGGTGATAGCAGAGGAAATCAGTCTCAGAGATTCCTGGCTGCTGAAAAAAACCCACTTGGCAAGACCTTGTACAGCAAGTACTTTATGATGGGTGATTGTAAGTTGCCTGGGAAAGGCCTTCTGAGCACACTGTAGTTCCTGGAATAAACATTTTCATCCTGGATTTCTGTGGTACGTATTGTACAAATGAAAGCTGTATCAGGAAAACAAATGCTACTCTTGTATTATATTCCCAAATTAAGCAAAACCAAAGTGACTGGACAGAGCTCAACTGCATCTGTGTGTTTGCAGTGGAACCAGGCATGAGGCAATGAAGTATGACTAAACCGTGCTGGCAAACGCATTTTTATCCTGAATTAAATTTGTCTGTGGGCTTTGGCTGGCTGCTCTGCACAAAGGGTGAAACTGGCTGTGAAGAGGACAAAGAGCTCATCACGAGCACACGGAATTGCTCTGACACGCTGCACAGCGGCTTTGCTGAGGCTGGGTTTGCTGCAAACCTGCAAGAGCAGGCTCAGTATGTTTTTAGTCCCAGCTCAGGCACCAGGCAGATAATGCCGTGCACGTCCCATGCTCGGTGTCCTGGTGGCTGCACAGAGCCGTGTTTAGGGTAGGGTGGATGATAATCAGGGTCACTATTTCCCTCCCCCTTCCCCTTGTCAGGCTGGTTACTCACTGTTTTGCATCTTCCCCTCCACCCTGAATCTTTTGTTGCTGGAAATGACAGCAGCGCTAAAGTAATTTTATCCTTTCCTTTTAATCTTTTTTTCCCCCTCAAGGCTTGTGTGTTTCCTGGTCTGTGGGATTATTCTCCACCATCCACACACACAGACCTGGTCTGTTGTCATTGGCACAGCCCCTGCAGTTTGCTAACCCAGCATCTCTGGTGCGAGGCTTGCAGGAGACATGAACTGAGCCTTGCAGGATGCTGAGCTGCCAGCACAGCCAAGGACTTCCCCCAAGGCTGGGGCAGCAGCTGCTTTTTTATACTGAGCCAAACTCTTCTCTTGTGCAGTGTGCTGCCCTGTGAGGATGAGCAGGTTAATCCCTTACAGATGTAGGAGCAGTGCCCTCTTCACTGATAAGCCAGTGCACCAGCCAGCTTTCTCCAAGCTGGTCATCAAGCAAAATACCCGATTGCTGATATCTGAGCTGCTGGAGCTTCCTTTTTACTTGGCAGGGGTGAGCCTTGGAGAGTCACCAGGTGCCCACCAAGCCACTCAGTCCCCCTTCCTCACCACGACAGGGGAGAAAAGGAGGTGAAAATGCTTGTGCCTTCAGATAAGGGCAGGGAGGTCCCTCAGCAGTCTGTCGTGGGTAAAACAGACTTGGCTTGGGGAAGATTAATTTATTGCTAATTAAAAATAGAGCAGCATAGTAACAAACTAGAACTAAATTTTTGCCCCTAGTCTCCATTCAGAAAGAAACTATGGGGGAAAGGCTTATTGCCTTACTGTTTTTCCCTTAGTAACAACCAGGACACATGAGCCTTGTCCCCAATACCTGAATAAACCAATAATCTCCAATCTTCCACTCCTCTTCTACTCCTGTTGCTAAGATAGGAATGTGAAGTGTGAAATGCTGCTAAGAGGGCTCATTTACACTTGCTGGGGTTGTATTGGCAACAATTAATTAGAGCTGTTACCAGAAGTGACTTTAAAATGGCATTTTTCAGGTGAAGAGCACTTTGAGCCTGCAGGAGCCCCTTGCACCTGTAGCTCTGTGTCCTTTTATCTGAGAAAGGATCATCTCTCCCCTGTTCATCTCTTTGTGGACTGGATGTTCTGCCAGTGGTGGGATGGTCACAGATCCTCCACTGACCGGTTTTTGTGCTGTGATTATGTCAGTTTGTGTAGGAGTGGCAAAAAACAGCATGTATTTAACAGGAGATGATCCATTCCGCTGGTGCCAGGGAGTCTTAGGGGTGGGCTCAAGCTGGTGGAAAAAGGGAGTCTTCACCCAGGGATGAAACTGGTGGGAAGAGGGGGGTAGATAGCTTTTCCCAAACAATCGTTTGTCTGTTCTCTCTAGAAACCGAAGGCTTCATTTCAACAGCAGCCCTCCCACAACATATTTGCTGTAGCAAGTGCTGTGCTATGACAAGCAGTGCCTTCAGAGAGGCTGGGGAGTGCTGGAGTGATTGCAGGGACCTGGCTGTTCTGATCAGCTGTCCTTGAACACGGCTCCAGCCCGCAGTGCTCCTTGATGGCAGTCAGCATCTTGTGTTTATAGTGTGAGCTCAATCTTCAGCCCTGGGGAGGAAAATAAAGAGGAGAGGAGCAAGCAAGAAACAGCTGTTGGCTTTGCAGTCCTGATCATTCTGATGCTTGCATCCTGCTGTTTGATTCCACCTCCTGCCTCCTGTGCAAGGCTCAAGCTTTCCCAAGTTCTCTTACTCAGGTTATGTCTATAAACCTTCCACTTACTTTGTAAATAATACTGGTGTAAAGCCACTAAGAGCTTTTCTTTTTGCCTCTNAAGCTGGTCATCAAGCAAAATACCCGATTGCTGATATCTGAGCTGCTGGAGCTTCCTTTTTACTTGGCAGGGGTGAGCCTTGGAGAGTCACCAGGTGCCCACCAAGCCACTCAGTCCCCCTTCCTCACCACGACAGGGGAGAAAAGGAGGTGAAAATGCTTGTGCCTTCAGATAAGGGCAGGGAGGTCCCTCAGCAGTCTGTCGTGGGTAAAACAGACTTGGCTTGGGGAAGATTAATTTATTGCTAATTAAAAATAGAGCAGCATAGTAACAAACTAGAACTAAATTTTTGCCCCTAGTCTCCATTCAGAAAGAAACTATGGGGGAAAGGCTTATTGCCTTACTGTTTTTCCCTTAGTAACAACCAGGACACATGAGCCTTGTCCCCAATACCTGAATAAACCAATAATCTCCAATCTTCCACTCCTCTTCTACTCCTGTTGCTAAGATAGGAATGTGAAGTGTGAAATGCTGCTAAGAGGGCTCATTTACACTTGCTGGGGTTGTATTGGCAACAATTAATTAGAGCTGTTACCAGAAGTGACTTTAAAATGGCATTTTTCAGGTGAAGAGCACTTTGAGCCTGCAGGAGCCCCTTGCACCTGTAGCTCTGTGTCCTTTTATCTGAGAAAGGATCATCTCTCCCCTGTTCATCTCTTTGTGGACTGGATGTTCTGCCAGTGGTGGGATGGTCACAGATCCTCCACTGACCGGTTTTTGTGCTGTGATTATGTCAGTTTGTGTAGGAGTGGCAAAAAACAGCATGTATTTAACAGGAGATGATCCATTCCGCTGGTGCCAGGGAGTCTTAGGGGTGGGCTCAAGCTGGTGGAAAAAGGGAGTCTTCACCCAGGGATGAAACTGGTGGGAAGAGGGGGGTAGATAGCTTTTCCCAAACAATCGTTTGTCTGTTCTCTCTAGAAACCGAAGGCTTCATTTCAACAGCAGCCCTCCCACAACATATTTGCTGTAGCAAGTGCTGTGCTATGACAAGCAGTGCCTTCAGAGAGGCTGGGGAGTGCTGGAGTGATTGCAGGGACCTGGCTGTTCTGATCAGCTGTCCTTGAACACGGCTCCAGCCCGCAGTGCTCCTTGATGGCAGTCAGCATCTTGTGTTTATAGTGTGAGCTCAATCTTCAGCCCTGGGGAGGAAAATAAAGAGGAGAGGAGCAAGCAAGAAACAGCTGTTGGCTTTGCAGTCCTGATCATTCTGATGCTTGCATCCTGCTGTTTGATTCCACCTCCTGCCTCCTGTGCAAGGCTCAAGCTTTCCCAAGTTCTCTTACTCAGGTTATGTCTATAAACCTTCCACTTACTTTGTAAATAATACTGGTGTAAAGCCACTAAGAGCTTTTCTTTTTGCCTCTACTCCTCTTAATTGCTGTTGCAGTAGTTTATGTCGGTGTGATAGCTTGCAGCTGCAGGATTGCACCTCTCTGACCTTGGGAAATCATTCCTGGATGCCTTCCACGTGGGAGTGATGCAGTTGTATCTCCACAGTTACAGTGCCTGGCTTGATTGCTTGCTTGGTATCTGAAAGTTCCTGCAGTGTTCTTTCAGGTGTTGGTGGTCCAGTACAATCTGTGTTGGCACGACTTAACTATCTGAACCTTGGAAACCAAGTGTGATTGCTTCTTTACAGTGGAATAATTGGGAAGAGAAGGTTCCAAATGGACTTTCATCAGCAGGGAGAGAACCTGTGTGGCCTGATTGATCTGCGTGTCCCAGGCCTGTTTGTATCTGTAGTGCTTGACCCCTTTCATATTTGGGATAAAGGTGCCTCTTCAGGCTGTGCTGCCACCTCCATTCTGCTCCCAAATATCAAAATATGCCAAATAGGTCATGTGCAGCTGAACCAAAAGATCTTTGTAATCCTTCAATAGGAATTGAGGCTGAACACCTTTGAAACAGTTAGGATTTATATTCCTCCCCCCTCACCTTCCTCCAGTCATTTGCAATTCATGTGGCACCCGGGTGATGAGTCTGCAAGTGTTACTTGGAAATCATTGAAACATTATNTGCTGTGCTGCCACCTCCATTCTGCTCCCAAATATCAAAATATGCCAAATAGGTCATGTGCAGCTGAACCAAAAGATCTTTGTAATCCTTCAATAGGAATTGAGGCTGAACACCTTTGAAACAGTTAGGATTTATATTCCTCCCCCCTCACCTTCCTCCAGTCATTTGCAATTCATGTGGCACCCGGGTGATGAGTCTGCAAGTGTTACTTGGAAATCATTGAAACATTAAAAAAGAGCTTGAGTATCTATTTTGCCCCCAAACTGTTTCTGTTTTATGAGCTCAGAACACAAGCTGCTGATGGAGTGAATTTGAAAACTAGGTCTTGCTCTGTTCCCAGGGATTTGCTCCCTGGAGGTGAGTTGGTTTTGAAGCAGGAGGTGTGTGTATTTGACACTAAAATAGAGTAGTTTTGTTATTTGTTTCCTCTTGCCCTTGAAAATAATTAGTTAAAACCTTTTGGGGAAACATTAACAGTATAATTTAACTAGGGAGGGATTTTTTTCAGGCTGGCAGAAAACAAAAGGGGAAGGTGTCCCTCCCATGCAGGGGTTGGAACTAAATGGTTTATAAGGTCCCTTCCAATCCAAACCATTCTGTGATCTTGTGGAGAAGTCTGATGATAACTGTGTCAATGAGATGCCTGTGGAACAATAGTGATCTGAAGCAGTTTAAAATTTGGGTTAATGCAGCTCAATTGGAATTATGGAAATACTTTNCCGTGCACGTCCCATGCTCGGTGTCCTGGTGGCTGCACAGAGCCGTGTTTAGGGTAGGGTGGATGATAATCAGGGTCACTATTTCCCTCCCCCTTCCCCTTGTCAGGCTGGTTACTCACTGTTTTGCATCTTCCCCTCCACCCTGAATCTTTTGTTGCTGGAAATGACAGCAGCGCTAAAGTAATTTTATCCTTTCCTTTTAATCTTTTTTTCCCCCTCAAGGCTTGTGTGTTTCCTGGTCTGTGGGATTATTCTCCACCATCCACACACACAGACCTGGTCTGTTGTCATTGGCACAGCCCCTGCAGTTTGCTAACCCAGCATCTCTGGTGCGAGGCTTGCAGGAGACATGAACTGAGCCTTGCAGGATGCTGAGCTGCCAGCACAGCCAAGGACTTCCCCCAAGGCTGGGGCAGCAGCTGCTTTTTTATACTGAGCCAAACTCTTCTCTTGTGCAGTGTGCTGCCCTGTGAGGATGAGCAGGTTAATCCCTTACAGATGTAGGAGCAGTGCCCTCTTCACTGATAAGCCAGTGCACCAGCCAGCTTTCTCCAAGCTGGTCATCAAGCAAAATACCCGATTGCTGATATCTGAGCTGCTGGAGCTTCCTTTTTACTTGGCAGGGGTGAGCCTTGGAGAGTCACCAGGTGCCCACCAAGCCACTCAGTCCCCCTTCCTCACCACGACAGGGGAGAAAAGGAGGTGAAAATGCTTGTGCCTTCAGATAAGGGCAGGGAGGTCCCTCAGCAGTCTGTCGTGGGTAAAACAGACTTGGCTTGGGGAAGATTAATTTATTGCTAATTAAAAATAGAGCAGCATAGTAACAAACTAGAACTAAATTTTTGCCCCTAGTCTCCATTCAGAAAGAAACTATGGGGGAAAGGCTTATTGCCTTACTGTTTTTCCCTTAGTAACAACCAGGACACATGAGCCTTGTCCCCAATACCTGAATAAACCAATAATCTCCAATCTTCCACTCCTCTTCTACTCCTGTTGCTAAGATAGGAATGTGAAGTGTGAAATGCTGCTAAGAGGGCTCATTTACACTTGCTGGGGTTGTATTGGCAACAATTAATTAGAGCTGTTACCAGAAGTGACTTTAAAATGGCATTTTTCAGGTGAAGAGCACTTTGAGCCTGCAGGAGCCCCTTGCACCTGTAGCTCTGTGTCCTTTTATCTGAGAAAGGATCATCTCTCCCCTGTTCATCTCTTTGTGGACTGGATGTTCTGCCAGTGGTGGGATGGTCACAGATCCTCCACTGACCGGTTTTTGTGCTGTGATTATGTCAGTTTGTGTAGGAGTGGCAAAAAACAGCATGTATTTAACAGGAGATGATCCATTCCGCTGGTGCCAGGGAGTCTTAGGGGTGGGCTCAAGCTGGTGGAAAAAGGGAGTCTTCACCCAGGGATGAAACTGGTGGGAAGAGGGGGGTAGATAGCTTTTCCCAAACAATCGTTTGTCTGTTCTCTCTAGAAACCGAAGGCTTCATTTCAACAGCAGCCCTCCCACAACATATTTGCTGTAGCAAGTGCTGTGCTATGACAAGCAGTGCCTTCAGAGAGGCTGGGGAGTGCTGGAGTGATTGCAGGGACCTGGCTGTTCTGATCAGCTGTCCTTGAACACGGCTCCAGCCCGCAGTGCTCCTTGATGGCAGTCAGCATCTTGTGTTTATAGTGTGAGCTCAATCTTCAGCCCTGGGGAGGAAAATAAAGAGGAGAGGAGCAAGCAAGAAACAGCTGTTGGCTTTGCAGTCCTGATCATTCTGATGCTTGCATCCTGCTGTTTGATTCCACCTCCTGCCTCCTGTGCAAGGCTCAAGCTTTCCCAAGTTCTCTTACTCAGGTTATGTCTATAAACCTTCCACTTACTTTGTAAATAATACTGGTGTAAAGCCACTAAGAGCTTTTCTTTTTGCCTCTACTCCTCTTAATTGCTGTTGCAGTAGTTTATGTCGGTGTGATAGCTTGCAGCTGCAGGATTGCACCTCTCTGACCTTGGGAAATCATTCCTGGATGCCTTCCACGTGGGAGTGATGCAGTTGTATCTCCACAGTTACAGTGCTTGGCTTGATTGCTTGCTTGGTATCTGAAAGTTCCTGCAGTGTTCTTTCAGGTGTTGGTGGTCCAGTACAATCTGTGTTGGCACGACTTAACTATCTGAACCTTGGAAACCAAGTGTGATTGCTTCTTTACAGTGGAATAATTGGGAAGAGAAGGTTCCAAATGGACTTTTATCAGCAGGGAGAGAACCTGTGTGGCCTGATTGTTCTGCGTGTCCCAGGCCTGTTTGTATCTGTAGTGCTTGACCCCTTTCATATTTGGGATAAAGGTGCCTCTTCAGGCTGTGCTGCCACCTCCATTCTGCTCCCAAATATCAAAATATGCCAAATAGGTCATGTGCAGCTGAACCAAAAGATCTTTGTAATCCTTCAATAGGAATTGAGGCTGAACACCTTTGAAACAGTTAGGATTTATATTCCTCCCCCCTCACCTTCCTCCAGTCATTTGCAATTCATGTGGCACCCGGGTGATGAGTCTGCAAGTGTTACTTGGAAATCATTGAAACATTATGAGCTCAGAACACAAGCTGCTGATGGAGTGAATTTGAAAACNGGAAATCATTGAAACATTAAAAAAGAGCTTGAGTATCTATTTTGCCCCCAAACTGTTTCTGTTTTATGAGCTCAGAACACAAGCTGCTGATGGAGTGAATTTGAAAACTAGGTCTTGCTCTGTTCCCAGGGATTTGCTCCCTGGAGGTGAGTTGGTTTTGAAGCAGGAGGTGTGTGTATTTGACACTAAAATAGAGTAGTTCTGTTATTTGTTTCCTCTTGCCCTTGAAAATAATTAGTTAAAACCTTTTGGGGGAACATTAACAGTATAATTTAACTAGGGAGGGATTTTTTTCAGGCTGGTAGAAAACAAAAGGGGAAGGTGTCCCTCCCATGCAGGGGTTGGANAGGGGAAGGGGTCCCTCCCATGCAGGGGTTGGAACTAAATGGTTTATAAGGTCCCTTCCAATCCAAACCATTCTGTGATCTTGTGGAGAAGTCTGATGATAACTGTGTCAATGAGATGCCTGTGGAACAATAGTGATCTGAAGCAGTTTAAAATTTGGGTTAATGCAGCTCAATTGGAATTATGGAAATACTTTCTCTTTAACTGAGAATGGGAAAGATGAGCGCAAAATAAATCCCTTCACAAAAAGCATTATCTTTAAGCTATATATCTAGACAAGAGATTTATAAAAATAAGAAATACACAGAACTGATGAGCTGGTGTACAGGATTTGTCAGCAAAAGTAGCTGCACTTCAGTCAGATAGTACAGTAACTGCAGGCTGTGCATACAGAATCCCAGAGTGGTTTGGGTTGGAAGGGACTTTAAAGCTCATCTCATTCCACCCCTGCCATGGGCAGGGACACCTCCCACT
>VZRS01013412.1:205135-259692 GCA_013398055.1 Ifrita kowaldi
AAGGTCGGAAAACCCCTCTAAGATCATCGAGTGCAGCAGTCAACCCAGCAGCACCAGCATGTGGACCCCAAATGTTGTCATCAAGTGCCACATTATTTGAACACTTCCCAGGGATGGTGACTCTGGCAGTGCCCTGAGCAGCCTGTTCCAGTGCTTTCACAACTCCTTAAGGAGCAATCCTGAGCTTTTAGCCCCGCCAGCCTCTGAACAATGTGTGGAGGTGGTGGCAGTGTTTATTGGGTGGAAATGGTGCTGTAGTCCAGGCACCACTGCCTTTGGCAAATGGAAGGGTTTCATTCAGGGATGGTCCAAGGGAATTCCTCTACACTGACCTGCCAGTCGCAAGATGGGGTCAGAGATGGGGCTGGAGGTGAAAAGACAATGTGAGTCCAGGAGGTTCATGCAGGAGATGTGCTGGAGACACTCCTGGCACACTCCTTTGCTGTAACTCAGGCCAGGACTGTCGTGGTGGAGTGGAGATCTTGGTCTGTGGATGGAGGTCCCAGGTGGAGCTGCTCAGAGAACTAAATCCTCATTCTTTTCGGGTTACTGATGTCCCCCAGGTGAGGAAGGGGCTGTCGCTGGTCCCTGTTGCTGTGTCAGTTCTTTAGGAGCAGTCTCATTCCCAAAGGGGCAGCACAGAACACTGACATGCAGGGATTGAATCCCTGTTGTAGCTGCAACAAGCTTGAAAAATCGGTGTTAAAAATTATTAGTGATTTAAAAAAAAAAAATTTGAACTGGAATTTTTTCAGATTGTTGTACCAATATTCATTCAGAAAGCTTAGGGATTAAATATGAAAATAATGGTGGGGCCAGACTGTGTTTCTTTAAAGGATATAACAGGAAGGTAATGATGCCTGTCTTGCTGTTCTGGTATGGATGGGATGGAGTCAGTTTTCTTCACAGCAGGCTGTAGGGTGCTGTTTTGGATTTGTGACTGATGCAGTGTTGATAAGACCGGGGTGTTTTGGCTGTTGCTGAGCTGTGCTGGGGTTGAGCGAGGAGCAGGGAGAGGACAAAACCAGGACACCTGGCCTGAACCAACCACAGGGATATTCCATGGTACATAAGGACACATTGCCCAGAGAAGCTGTGGCTGCCCCTGGATCCCTGGCAGTGTCCAAGGCCAGGATGGATGGGGTTTGGAGCAGCCTGGGATAGTGGAAGGTGTCCCTGCCCATGGCAGGGATGGAATAAAATGAGCTTTTAGGCCCCTTCTGACCCCAAACCGTTCTAGGATTCTGTGTTGTCCTTAGCATTAGGAGCTAATGGAAAATAGGAGGAAGGGGGCATGTTCAGGTAAAACTTCATTTCATAGGGAACAACACGAAACCTTGCATCTATAAATCCACATAGTTCATGTTGCTTCTTTGATGCTAGAGAAGAACAGAGGCAGAATTACCTGCTGCACATCCTTTCAGCTGTGCTAATAAACATCTCCCTGAGTCTGACCTCGGGTACAAGCTACATTCTTCTGTGAGAATGTTTGCTGTAAGCAATGTACTTGTTATCAGGAAAGTTAAAAACAGGCTTGTTGGATACCGAAGGGAACGAGCACTTGCCAAAAGATAAACACCCAGCTGTGCCTGCTTCCCATTCTGAGGCTCAGGGAGAATCACTGCAGCACCAAAACATCAGCTATATTGACAGGAACGTGGGAATCACTTGAGATGTAGGGGCTGTGTGTGGTTCTTCCTCTAGCTTTTTAAAGGCTTGGTTGGTATGCTGTCCACAGCAACCCAGGGCATCTTGTAGAATTCCAAATCCTTAGTTAAATGCAGCTGCACTCCGTGAGAACTTCTTTTTCTGGCAGTAAAAAAAAAAGGGGGGGAGGGGAAGGGAGAAGATACGATCCAAAAAAAAGATAGAAAGGATTCGGATAAAAGTGAATGGCTTATTAAAGAGATTCAGGAGGAAGGAGAGTAAGAAGAGATTGTCTCATGGGAGATTTTGTATGGAGTACTTGAGGGAGAGAACTGCCCCAGGGCTGGGAGGTTGAATCTGTTAGGCTTTTTCTTGAATTTGGAGAAACAGGAATTGCTGCACTGCCTGGATCAGTATTAGGCACCGGAGAGTACCAGGGAGACCTGCGTGGGGCAGAAAATGACAGGACATCTGTTAAAAATGACACATCTCTGTATCTCAGTCTCAAAACTGAAGGCTGGACCACGCTCAGGGTCTCATACCATAGTAGGATGGACTCCCCCTTTCAGTGCAAAGGTATCACCTGATATCTGTTGGGTTTTACTGTTCAGATTTTTTGGTGGATAGTTTTGTCATTTCAGGTTTCTGCTCCGAGCAGGAACTCAAGATTGCTCCACCAGCAGCATGTGTGGGGTTCTGCCTCTTGCTTGCTAATGTCTGCTTAAATTTTTTTCCCTTGCATGAAAAGGCAGCCTAGCAAATTAGAAGCACTTGGTAGGCATTATGCTGCTGTTAATTATGTAGGAGCCCAGACACTATTCACAACAGTAATAAGAAAACTACCAAAGCAAATGCAGCAGTCTGAAATGCCAAATTAAGGTCTCAGCTAAATGAATGCAGCTAAATTTGCAAGTGGATGCTGTACAGTGTAAGTGTGGGGGTCTGTGGTTCCCAGGCTTTATCCAGTGCCTGCATCCCAGGATTAGAACCGTGTTTGCAGGTGGGCTCATCTGTGAGCTGGGAGCCGGGGGAATCACCAGGGTCTGCACTGAGGTTTGTGGAACCCTTGTGAGGAAGGTGAATCGCTGCTCCTGCACAGGAGTGGGTGACACTGCTGCCAGCGTGACTCTGGTGTTGTAAATTACCCATCTGGTGGCTTCAGCCTGCTCCAGGCTCCGGGGTAGCCCTTTGTCAGCCTGTTGGTGCAGCTTACTGAGGCTCACAGCCTGGAGACGTCGGGAGGGGAGTGCCAGCAGTCTGCTCCTGAATCGTGGCACTCAGAGCCCAGAGTTGAGGAGAAAGCAGTGACTGTACAGCACCTCTGCAGCAGCCTTCTGGACCACATCCTCTCCAGTTCAGGCACTGTCATTCTGTAACACCTGGGTTGGTACCTTCTGTGTGATACTTAAAGCCCAGCAGGTGTTGCAGCTTTTTATTCTAGGTGATGTCTCAGTGCTTGCTGTTTTCTGTCAAGGATTATTTGCCTGATGGCACTAAGGGAGCCACTTTCACAATTCTCACTGCACGCAGTCATGGCACTGGTCAGTTTTATTTTCTTGGCTGTTGTAGGCTTTGTTTTCATTTCATGGCTGAGGTCCATAGCAGAGAGAATTGCCTGGACACAGTCCTGGGGTAAATTCATCTTCATTACAGAAGAGCCTGCTGGGATTTCTTAATGTGAGAGCTCTGCAGTGATATTTACATCAGGTTTAGATTTATAGTAGGAAGAAATTATTGAATGTGAGAGTGGTGAGGGCCTGGCACAGGTTGCCCAGAGAAGCTGTGACTGTCTCATCCCTGGAAGAGTTCAAGTAAGTTTGCTGTAGCTGGATTGACACAGAACTCTAGTGCCTTGTTGTGTGTGATTGTGGCATTGTTTTCCTTGTTTGCCACAGGTGATGCCTGGTAGTTTTCCTGCTGGCAACCTGGATTAGAGGTGGAACTTCAGCCAGTAATGCCAGGGTCTTATTTGAGTCCAGATACTTTAGGTAACCATGCAAGTGCCAAAGTTTATTGCAAATTCAAGCAGGTCCTGACTGGGTTGTTTGTCATCCTTGTACAGGACAGGCCCCCAGACAGGATCAGTCATCCAGGATCTGGCTCAGGTCAGACATGTCAAAAGCAAACGCCTTCCTGTATTAAGTCTGCTTAGACCTTTTTTTCTATCCTGCAGCTTCTGAGCCCTCTAATAATACTGCCCTTAGATATCCTGTTATAAATGTGATACCTTTATGGATAACTATATATTCATCTTCACAGAAGTAATACAACAAAGATGCATTTGGATGGGGGGGAAAACACTCCTCTACTTTATATTTTGATCAGACTTGCTGGATCTTTTCCAGTAAGGATTCTTCAGTAACTAGGAAAAGATTACTGCTATTCTTCTAGGACTGAATGTACCACAGGACAAAAATAACTGTCATTAATATTGTAAATGCATATTTTGCCAGAGGATGGCAGTGTGGAAGGGTTTGAATTGCTCTGGGAATACCTTTGTCTCAGCTGGGGAAGGAAAATGCCATCTGCTTTCTCAGGCGAGTCAGTGCAGGCACCCAGACAGCTCCACCTTCAGCCAAATCAGAGAAATAAGGTTGGGGGGGCTGGTGGGTTAAATGCAATTAGGCTTAAAGATTGCCAAACCACTGACCTTCCCCAGCAGTGCTATCCTTAAAGGCAGAATAATCCATTGAAGAAATTAGCTATTTGTTAAAATACAAAGTTTGTGTGGGAAGGGAGAGTTAAATGTATGTAAACCAGAACTGGGACTAGAGCACTTAAATTAAGTAACACAACTCCAAAGAGTTCAGCTAGCAATCTGTGGGCCTCTTGGACTAATTCATAAGGAAGTAATAATGCTAAGTATGTGGGGTTTTTTCCTATTTGTGTGTTCCATCAGCTTGTGTTGGTACAACCTTTAGAATATTTGTCAAAATGTTCATTGCCTGCTTCTCCGTGCAGCTTGCAGAGGTGGCATATATCTAGGCAAGAGACTGAAATATGTACTCAGTCTCCTCATTCCCAAACACAGTGGGTTTATTCTGTCTGCAAGGCATTGGTGTAGTACTTACAAACAGTTCCATGTGCAGTTCAGACAAATCCAGTTTCCAGGGAGCTCTCCTGCAGCCTGGTGTTGCAGCTCCAGGTGCTGGCCAGTCCCCTGTCACTGACATGGTTGCAGGGGGACACTTGGATCCACAGGCTGCTCCCAGGGTTGGGGTTGTGTCTTGCTGCCCCAGGTGGTCCATGGGCTTTGGGACAGCAGATAGGAAGCGGCTGATGCCTTGAAGTGGCTACCTGAAAACACAGGGTAGGCAAGATAAAGGGATAGAAGTAGGTGTTTATTTGAAGGGGTTTCACAGGTACACCCTGGGCAGTCAAAAGCCTCCACCCAAGATGGACCCTGGGTCATGGGTTCTTCACACTTTTATAAGCTTGGTCCATTTGCATGTCAGGGTTAATTCTCCAATTATAATTTCAGTGAATGATGTAATTACCTCTTTCCTAACTTCCTTGAGGGCTGTCTCCACAAGTAGTGTGCCTGTGGACTGTGTCTGTGAAACTGCTGAGCAGTCAAGGCACTTCAGGCTGGTACACACAGTTGCCAGTGTCCCCTGCAATCCATCCACTGGGACAGCCACAAAATGCCTCCAGCACCACCAGAGCCAGGGCTGGGCTTTGCTATTTGAAACTTGTCCCTCAGGCCCGTGGGAATGCAGCAGCAGAGCTGGGTGCAGGTAAAAGGGTCTCTGGAAGGCCCAAGTGAGGGGAGGGACCAGGATCCATGCAGGGGTCCAGACAGGAGCAGCAGGAATTGGGGCTGTAGTCACGGTTGCAGATGGGGTGACCAAGGGGTGACCTGCTTTCTAGGTCAGGCCAGGACTGGGTGCCAGGTGTGGAGCTGGAAGGAGCCCTCTGGACAGGACTGCAGGTGGAGGCTGCTCGGGACAGTTAGGTGCCATCAGGGTGCTGGTTCCTGTGGCTCTGCACTCAGCCAGCCTCCTGCTTCCAGCTCCATCTTCACTGACTTATCCATGTGCTGATACTGTTGGAATGTTTGCTGCTCCCCACGCCTGTAAGAATGGGGAGTGTTTTCACAGATAAATATTGAACAGGCAGTGAATCTGTGTTTCTGACTTCCCACGTTCAAGCAGTGTTCCCAGTATCCCTGGGAAAAGCAAGGCCAAGTACAACAGCAGCTTTTCCTGTGGCTTACGTAGGTCAGCACCCCAATTTGCTGAAGCAAGAGATGAGTCCGAGCTTAGCTGTGTTTTTACAGTCTTGAGGGCAAAACTCCTGAGCTGAAGATGCTGCTGAGTTAGGGATCTGCTGAAGAGAACTGTGACAGAAATAAATCCAGGTTTCCCAAGGGAATTGTACTGTGGAACTTGGCATCTGTCAGCTGAGTCCTGGGCCAAAGTCACTTCCTTGGCTTCCTTCTCATCTCATCCTTAGCTGGTCACTTCTTGTAATTGGATTAAGCAGCTAGAATACACGAAATAGAGCTGGAACCAGATTCCAGCCTGACAATGGATCACAGAAGCCTCTTCTCACATGCTGACCATTCCCTGTGCATCTTCTGCCGAGTTTGTTACGCTGGGGACTTGTGACACTTTCCTTGCACTGCACAGCTGCATGCCTGGAGAGGAGACACCTCAAAAGCAGCTAGAAGCTTTCTCAGAACTCAGCTGGGCTTTGTACTCATGCATAAAACATCTCCTTCCTCTGTTTACTTAGGGGTTTTGTGTGCTGACACGAGTGGTGACAAAAAATCAGAAAACTGTTTTGTGAAATAAAAATAGGGTTTATTTATGTGGCTGTCAAATATTTGGTGTCCATGGTGGGCTGAAATGATCCAGCCCTTGTAGCAGAAAATCTCTGTTGCACACGGGGCTGTGCCAGCTGTGGGATGAAATCCTGCTGCCTTGTATCAGACTGACCAGTTTAAGTCAAGCTTCAGAGGTTTCCAGTCTCACTGGGGTTGAGTTTCCTGCTGCCACTGGAGTTGTCTTTTCTGTCCTTTCTTGCTTCTGTTTTCCTCCTGGAAAACACACAGAAGCTCCTGGCTATTACAGCCAGGCACGGGTGAGAAGATTCTTGCATGGACAGGGAACATTGCTGCTCCCCACTAAGGAAAACACCCTCACTGGAGGAATCTTTCCACCCTCTACCATGGGCAGGGACACTTTCTAGCAGACAAGATTGTTCAGAGCCTCATCCAACCTGGCCCTGAACGCTTCCAGGGATGGGATTGCCCTTGGTGGTGTTGCCAGCACCTCAAGCAAGGGGAATTGGAGATCCCTCAGCTGCCCTTAAAGTGACCCAGGGGCCTCTGTGCTGCACACCAGAGCTGGGGAGGCACTGAGGGAGCCCAGGGGTGATAGATGGGGTTGTTAGGAAGCACCAAAAGTCACATGGAGGGACCTGGGGTTGTTGAACAGAAACAACCTGAATATGAGATTGATTTCTAATATTATACCATCAAAATGACTGTTAAATGAATGTATTAACCCAGCAAGAGTCTTTAGTTGTATTTACACATTTGAGAAAGCTTTTACGGAGTTGAATAATAGGTTGAGCTCAAAGCAGCTCAAATGAAAATCCAAATTACAATTACCTCACAGTGCTCCCGTCTGGATTCTCCTCTTACTTGTGGGACATCTAGTGGCAGAAAGGAGACTGGATCTTGGGAGACAAAATGGTATTTAAAAATGTGGTTCTTCTTTAAAAAAGGACACTGTGAAACCTTTTTCTTCGTGATGGCTGGAGGCTGAATGAATTGTGTGGGTTTTTAATATCGATATTTGAAAACAGTTTTGGCTTTTAGTCACAAAAGCAGTTTGTGTGGGAGCAGCAGGGGCAAACTGCAACTTGCTTTTCTCAGTGCTGCTCTGTTGAGAAATAGCTTTGAGAAGAGTTTCCCTGATCAAGACTGATCTCTGTTCCCGCTTCCCTGAGTGTCATTTAGGACAGCCAGCTGCTCCTTTGACAGGCTGTTTATACATTTTATTTCCCCTTGATGGTTCCTCTGTGTGGTGTATCCTGCTGTTGTCCCTGAGCTTCCCGGGCCAGGTGTGGGGTTCCTCAGCAGATGGAGCAGAGCTCAGCTTGGCTGTCAGGATTTGGAAATACTGGTGAGTAGTGAGGTGAGTGGCAGGGAAAAAACAAAGCGTTGTGCTCAAATGTTGCTATTCAGTGTATTCTGCTAGAAATACTTTGCAGAGAGAAGCTTGGGCTTTTAATGGGTATGGCCTGGAATGGGACAACTCCCTTTTTTCCCCTTCTGTGTTCCTCTTTGCAGGCCAGGGAGAGGTGCAGCACAATCCAAATAATGGATGTAAGAGGAGTTTTCTAAAAGACAGCAGCCCCGGGCTCAGGGTGGCAGTGAGCTTGCAGAGCAAGAGGTTTCCTGGGCATTGTTCTGCTGTCCTGCTCCATTGGCTCTGTGAGAAGAATTCTGGGAACAGTGGAATGTTCCTTTTTCTCTCTTACTTTTTCTTTGGACTTTCCCCTCTTGTTGGCAAAGCCCGTGCATACATTCTTTCTTGATGGAGCTGGAAGAACTGATGTGAACTTCTGGAACAGCCTTGGACATTTCATAGCAGAATCAGATCAGGTAGAATATGTACCTGCCTGTAAATCTCTGCATTAATGGTGTGGGGTTTATCACCTTTCTAGTACTTGACCTGTTTGAGGGGTTTTTGGTTTTTTTTTTCCGTTATGCTCTGTAGCCTTAAGGGCACAGAATCCACTCAGCAAATTGATACTCCTCTGACCCTCACTTCTGGGAGTGTGTGTAGTGGGGCCCTAATGGAAGTATTAGCCAAAATTTGTGAGCTCTGTCAGTACATTTCTGCACTTGAGAGTCTGAAGAAGGTCATGACTCTGCCCTTTGCAGTCAGCCAGGTAACATCTGAGCTTTTGGATGTTGGGTGACATTTTCAGAGAGGGGTGAAACACCTGGGAACCCAGTGATGCTCCCTCATGGCACCACCCCACACAGACCCACACTTGCTCCCTGTCCCCCTAAGCAGAATGGGGAACAAAATAAAGACCCAAAGTTTCCCTTTCTTTTTCTTGGCTGAGCATGGGTGCTCCGTGGTGTGGGCTATCCCTTTGGTCAGCTGTTCTGGTTCTGAGGTGATCCAGCCACTCCAGGTGGAGGTGATCCAAGGCTCACGACTGATTGCTAAAGCATGCAGGAACAAGGTGGAGCTGTGCCAGGCAGGCTGGCTGTGTGTGAAGCTATCTCCACTGATATTGAAGGCTATTTGCCACCCAAAAGAAGCTGGAGCAACAATTAAGCCCATTCTTGTGACTCTTTTCCAGTTGTCTTAGAGGAGATGCTGAAAAAGCAATTGCAGGACATGAGCAGAGGTTGTCTGAGGTGGAAGAGAGGGAACAGCACTTGGAAAAGAGATGTGCCTGCAGGCAGCAGGTTTAGAGCAGCAGGAGTGGGTGATACCACCTCCTCAGGTGTCTTCGTGGTGCTTACAGAGTTTGTTCCATGCTCAGCTGGGAAAGTACATCAGGAATGGCAGCTTTTTTCATCCTGGTGGGAGAATGTTGCTTTGCAGTCAGTGTGGGTGTGACATTTTTGCCTCTGGTGCAGCAGAACTGTCTGCTCCCAGCCTGGCTGCTGGGAGGTGGAAATAGAAGCTCCAAACTATGGTGGTGCATCCTATTAATCAGCTGCTGTTACTTCCACAGGGTCTGAGGTCCTACAGACCACCCTTGAGAGGTGAAGGAACAGGGGCTTTTTTGGGGTGTTATTTTGAACCTTTAAAATCCCCTCCCAGAACAGCTGGACTCAGAATCATATTTGTCATGTGAAAGTGGAACCAAGGTGTCTTTCCTGCTGATAGGAATTTTTCCATTTGGCAGCTCTGCGCTTTCCTGGTGTCCTGCATTTTAGGTGGTACATATTAAAGAGCCAGGCAACTCGTCTTGGATGAAGTTGCTTCACATTGCTGAAGTGTGTGTGAGCCGGTGTTTCCCTTCCCAGCTCATCTCCTGCTGCCCCCAGGGCGTATTCCCAGCTCTCCACCTGCGATGGAGTGTGTTTGCATGTTTGGTGGCTGTGTCCTGTGCTGCCTTTGGACACCAAGGGAGCAGGCTGTCCTCTCCCAGTCCCAGTCACCCGAGGAGCTCCGAGAGCAGGCATACACGGAGCTTCCTTCCCGTGGGGCAGGAATGCTTCAGGAGCGAAGCCCAGTGGCATTAAAGGCACCCATGTAGGTCTCCAACACCACAAGACATTTTGGAGAGACTCAGAACGCTGTGGAATCTGTTATCATTAGGAATGCTGGTGTTGGAGAGGTGGGACCCTCCTGCAGGTCAGGTGAGAGACTTCCCTGCAAACTCTCTTTCTATTCCCGTTTTCCCTGCCTCCCTCATGGATCAGGTAGCACTTGCAGATCACACTCCGGTAAGATCAAAGTTTTCTCATTGCAAATCTCTTTGGATGTTTTGGATTAATTCAATTTTTAAACCAAAGAGCAATGTAGGCAGCCCCACCATGGATCTCTAGCTTAATTCTTTCACATCCAAAGTTACAGCCCCTGACCTGACCCAGGTTCAGCCACGTTGTCACAGGTTTTACCCAGCTGAGCATTCTTTGGCTCCAGTCTGTGGCATAAATGCTGGATTTTGAGAGAAATCTTGGAATTCCAGTAGCTTATTCCATACCTGGAATCAAGGGTGAATTAGGTATGTTGTTTTTACACAGCTCTGGCAGCTGGTGGAGACAAAAGGAAAGGCTGAGAGAATTGGGATTGTTCAGCCTGGAGAAGGGAATGCTCCAGGGTGCATTAACTGACCCATCCGGGTCCTGAAGGGAGCCTACAGGAAAGATGGGGAGAGGCTATTTACAAGGGGCTGGAGTGACAGGACAAGGGGGAATGGCTTCCCACTGCCACAGGGCAGGTTAGATGGGATATTGGGAAGGAGTTCTTCACTGTGAGGGAGGTGATGCCCTGGCACAGGGTGCCCAGAGAAGCTGTGGCTGCCCCTGGATCCCTGGAAGTGTCCAAGGCCAGGCTGGACAGGGCTTGGAGCCCCCTGGGATAGTGGAAGGTGTCCCTGGCGATGGCAGGGGGTGGGAATGAGATGAGCTTTTATTTCCTTTCCAACCCAGATCATTCTGGGATTGTGAGCTACTCTGAGGCTGATGCGTGCACCAGCCTGCTGAGCTCAAGGAGTCTCTGGGATAGGGAATGGCAGGATTTACAGCAATAGCATTTGTTTGTTTTGGTGTGGCACTGGTGCTGTTGGGAGTCTGCTCAGTCCTGCACGTCTGATGATGGGACAAGTCCATGAGCAGCCTTTGGGCACAGGGAGGGGAGGATCTGGTCTTTCTGGCCCTGGAAATCCAAACTGCTATGAAGTGAAATGCCTGCCTCTCCCACTTCTGTTCTGTCGGGGTGTTTCTTTTCACAGAATCGTTTAGGTTGGAAAAGACCTCTGAGATGGAGTCCATTTCCTGCATTCCTGCCGACTGAGCCACATGCATAGGTACACCTGCTCCTGGTTTTCTTCCATTACCTCTAAAGCTGTGACAATGGGACACATTAGAAAGGGAATTTCCAGGTCTGGCAGTGGGTAGGGCAGTAAGGTGAGTTAGAGGATGTTCAGCTGACTGCTGGGAAGGGAGCAGAGTCCAAGTACAGCATGGATTTGGGTAACAAAAAAGGTCATCAGAGCTCCTGCTGTGCCAAAAATTTGCTATAGAGATGGACTTGATTTGCAGATACCCGCGTTAAACTCACCTACTGTGTGATGGAAAATTACTGCCCTCACATTCTCTTTGTCCTGTTGTAATCCCAAATACTCGGAGAGATGTTTATCCATGCTGTTAATGTGTAGTAATGGGATTGCTATTTTAAAAATCGATACAAATCTCACACTAAAAAAGAAAGGCTTATAGATTAGTCTGTCAAGAGCTGTCTTAATAGATCTGTCTGACATTTGAGACACTTTCCCCAAAAGTACTCTTCCAGTTTCAAATTACTTCTTAAATGTTGCTGCCTGCAGATTCCAGGCCAGCTAATACAAGTTGTCAGAGTGAAAACCTTTCTCTGCAGCTTCAGAGAAGCTGGAAATCATAAATGTTTTCATTACTTTTTCAATTGATCAAGAATGTGTTCCCTCCTAAATTAGGGAGCGGCGGTTTCAAACGCATTCTTTACTTTTGTGGTTTCAGCCATCTGGTGGGCTGGAGAAGCTGGAGAGTCGGGGATAATGGGGAAGTTCAGAACAGATCCTTCTAATACTGCCACTTGCAGTGTGAAAAGCTGAATGGTGCTGACTCGATTGAGACTCCTTTTGAGATGCAAAAAATTGCTAGCAGATGGTATATGCGTTTATAATCTAAGTAATTGAAGCCGGCTTTAATATGCTTTTCATATTTTAGCAGTATTCCATACCCTTCCCGTTTCCTTCCACAGCTCTGTGTGGAATGTCTCTGGTCCTCCTCTGTCAGTGTACTCACAGCCTTTCTTGCTCTGCCTCTTAAAGGCCTGTTAATTAGCAATAATTGCAGTCATTGTCAAGTTCAGGGCCATGTCTTTGTGGGGTGTGTGTTGTGGTGAGAGCCTGAGACCAAAAACGTTCCCAGTGCCCATAACTTGCAGGCTTGCAAATCTTTGGAGAGTTATTGCTGCTGTTGCTCTCTCCAAGACTTAGCACTGCCCTGAGAGGTACAAGACTTCGGTTCAGGGGCATGTTTGACTTCTCTTCATCTCAACATCTGCTGCACCTTCCACTCTGCAACAACTGGCACAATTACTCCACTCCCTGTGGAGCCCATGGCTTCAGTGGCAAGCAGGGAGATAAATGGAGGATGTAAAGTGGTGACAGACATCCACTGCTGCAGCTGGGCGTGGTTCTTCACTCCTTTGGAGGCTCTTTCTGAGACTGGGCAGGATTTCCTGCAATATATCGTGGTCCTTTGTCCTTAATTCAGTATTTTGTGGAGAGTGGCTATAAAGCTCTGCTTGCTGTAGGATATGTCTGGGATGGCTGCCAGATCTAGGCTTTCCCAAATAAGCTCTGAGCCCAGTAATTTTCTTTAAAGTCTTCACAGCACACAGCTCTTCCCATAAACTAGAGATTCCACAACCTCTTTGAGGTCCTCAGACTGTAATCAACATAGAACTGGATGTACCAAACTTGTGTAGTGATGGTGAGAATCCCAAATCTGGGATGTTTGGTGGGAAGTGCAGCGAAACATCAAAGAGGAGGTTTGGCTTCGGATGTCTGCAGGAAAGCAAGGGAGAAACCCTGGAAAATTTGGGCATCTTTGAAAGATTTGCAGTTACAAAGAGGTCCGCTGTATTACCATTACTCTTACTCAGAAATAGTTGTCTAAAATGAGTCTAGAACTGGTAATTCTGTCTCCTCTCCCAGGTGACAAATGGCAGGACCAGAGAAAATGTCCTCACGTTGCCCCAGGGAAGGTTCACATTGGATATTAGGAAAGATTTCTTCCTGAATGGATGGTCAGGCATTGGAAGGGGCTGCCCAGGGAAGTGGTGGAGTCACCAGCCCCAGAAATGTTCAAAACAATGGAGTCTTGGTGCTTAAAGACACCGTTTAGTGCTGGGTTAATGGTTGGGCTTGGCGTTCTTAGAGGGCTTTTTCAACCTCAGCAAACACCCATTTAAAATCTCTCTCTGGCTTAAAAAGCCCAGACAGCTTCAGCTTTGCCTTACCTACATTTTAAAGCATTTTTGAGTTCACAAACTTGCTGTAGTGTTTGACATCTTGGAAAGTAACTTTAAATCTTACTTATGGATAGGCCAAGTCTGCCCTCAGGCAGACCTGGGCCAAGCCTAAAGGCCTTAATGCTTGGTATTGCAAGTACGGAGGTTAATCCTGGCAAAATTCTGCCGGTTTTGTAGGGTTTATTTATAGCCTGTTCCTCTCCACCACTTCTCCAAGGCCCCTCATTCCCATTAGTCTCCCCCAGTAGCTGTTTTTTTGGGACACATACCATTCCTGCCTCATGCTGATATTGCTGGAAGTGGTGCCTGTGGTTTCTGAGCAGCCCATCCTTTAGTGGGGCTGGTGAGGTTTGTCCCTTGTCAGTGTCTCCGTGGTGGTTTTGTCAGGTCTGTGGCTATATTTTTTTCTGGTTTCTCTCTTTTTCCCTTGGATTTCCCAACTGACAGTGTCCCCGATCAGATAACCTTGCTGGAGTAAATGTTCTCACACTCTTCACCTGCTCTCATCAATTGATGTGACTGTGGGGATGAAGATACTTGCATTTTTTTCAGCCCCCATCTTGGTCACATTTTCCAGCTGCTACCTTTTTCCACTGCTTTTTTCAGGCTGTGCTTCCAGCTGGGGCCAAGGTTCCAGCCTCACTGCAGGCCACTGATGGACCAGGACAGCTACAGCACAGGATAAATAAAGTACACTCAAACATCTTTGCTGTCCTTAGGAGGAAACTTGTGCTCCTGGCACTCTGAGTGGTCTTTAACCTTGTGAACAAAATGTCTTGGGGAAAGAACGAGTGAATGCTTTGCATTGCTCCTGTGCTAAGAATGTACTGGGGAAAAAAGGCAAGTAGAGGATCAGAACATGACAGACTTTAACTGGAGAAAGTCCAAGCCTTACAGAAATGGATATTCTGTTAGCAGTACTAAAGGTTCTAGAGACATTTATTAACTGAGCCGATGGTACCTGTCGGGGCAGGGAGAGTGAGACGGGTGTTTGTGGTCCCCTTTGTGCAGCTGGCTGGGACTCCAGGGAGAGACTCTGGTTTGGGTGAAGGTGGTGCTCTGTATCCTCCACTTCTGCATGTGAAACCTGGAGGGTGTCTCAGAAGCAGCAGCAGTGCCTGCAGAAGCTCTCCAGAAGTGGAACTCCAGACAAGTCATGCACTTCCCCTTTGTGCCTGACCTTGGGCTTGTGCTGTTCCCACTTCCCCAGACAGCAAGCTCCTCATGGGCTCAGGAAAGCAATGAAATGTATAAGTGAGTGGATCAAATTCATGGCTTACTCTTGTCATGCATGCAGCAAGAAGTCTAGCTTTTGCATCAGTCAAAGGAACAGTTAATTAAAATTTAATACAAGTAAGTTGGTGTTGAAGGAGTTTGGGTTTTAAAGTTAGAGAATAGTTAAAGGTGGTTATAAGTTACTGTGAGTTGAGTAGAGTTGGAGTTGCATTCATGGTTCTTTCTTTTAGTTGTTATTAAAGGTGAAGTTAAAATCCCTTCTAATGCAGTTTTTAAATGCTGTTATAGGTTGAGTGAGACCAACCAAGTTAAGGTGAAAGGCTTTGCAGGTTTGCACCCAGGTCTGGGAGTTCAAAGAATCATTTAAAATAAAAAACCTAATTAACTCCTTTGAGTTCCCTTTTTTGACAGGGCTGTGTTCCAGAAGGCAAAGGCCCCTCACCCATGGCAGAAGGGCTAAATTTAGNGAAAGTTGCCCTTTTCTGTGCAGTTGGAGTCTTTTATCAGGTGTGGACCTGGACTTTTTTTCCTCTCTTATTTTAATTTTGTTTAATAAATGTGAGGTTGCTCTTTTTCAAAATTTTTGAGAGTTGTCTCGTTTTTAACAACTCTCTTGGACGCTCGTCCGGATCCACTTTTTGCCCAAATTCCAGGGATTTTTGGGGTTTTTTGCATTTTTCAATTTTGCCCTGAGTTTGCGTTTTTCCTTGTCTCCCTAGAATTTCTGGACTCCTGCGGATCCAGCGCACCTGAGAGGGGACCACCCACCACAAAGGACCCTGGTAAGGCTCAAACCCCTTCTCTAGGGGCATATCGTTAGGGACTACCCTCTTTAAGGGCAAATAACATTTTGGTTTTACCCCTTTTTAGGGCCATTAAGCTATTTGTTTAAATTCCTTCAGTTTTGGGGGAACTCCCAGTGGATCCTGTAGTGGGGTGTGAGTGTGAGGAAAGGCCATCCTCAGTGTGACTGTGTGAGACAGGATCATAAAGTGGGGGGCCCATTGTAAGTGATGGCACAGGGGAGGGCACAGGGGAGGATCGAGGGCGGTGGTGGCTCCAGTGGGGAGGGACCATATCAGAGGGTGCTTGAAGCCCTGGTTTGTGTGTATTGGATTGTATTGTGCCCCAGTCCTGCCTGGAGCAGGTGGACACTCCTGTTGACAGATCTAGTTAGTGTTTTATCTGAGAAGTTTTACTGAAGCTGGGTGCTGTTGTGGAGAAGGGACTGCCAGATCCTGGCAGTGTTGGAAGGTTGGACGCCGTTTTAAGTTATATGTGTGATTGCCTGTTAGTTGGATTACTGTAGTCTGTGTTAGTTAGCACCTTTATCTTGTTTGTTGCTTTAAATCAAGTTAGTTAGTAGGTTATTTTAGTGATTTGTTCTGTTTACTTTAATACCAGAGTGCCATTTTATTATTTCATTTTCATATTTTTCTCTTTATTATATTATTTCTATTTTAAAAGAAGGTAAAATCACTCTAACAGGGGAACTATAAGTCAAATTGGTGGGAAGGGCCACCATTTTAAGTCTAAGGCAGGCAGGGCTGCCATTTTGAAAGTTCTGGTTTAAAGTCTTACAAGCCCATTGTTGATGTCTTTATTCTGGTCAGCCATTTTGTTTAGGTTTAATTAAACCAGCTGTTTGTTTCAGTAGGGCCACCATCTTAATTGTTTTAGTTTCCTGGGGAACGGGCGACCATTTTAATTGTTTTGGTTCCCACAGGGAAGCCATATTAAAGAGTGAGAGTTTCCCACGGTTGGCCATTTTGGTTGTTGTGGTTCCCATGGGTCTGAGGTGCTGCAGGATTTCCCATTGCGTAGCCATCTTAATTCAATCAGCTCTCTAATTGATTAAACTCTAAAGTTAATTGCTATTGTAATTCAAAATGGGACAAGGTTAAAGTTCGAAGAGAAATTTAGTGGAAAAATATAATATCTTCCCAGAGGGACCCTTAGGAATTATGTTAAAACAATAGGAAGATAATCCTCTAACTCAGGAAAAAGACCAGTGCAAAATGGTTAAATACTGTATGTTAAAATGGCCACGAAGAAAGATTAGGATCAATGGACTCTGATGGCCAAAACAAGGGTCCACTGAAGCTTGGCTCTGTAGGGCACTATATTCTTGTGTGTTCTACAGAACCAAGAGTGATTCAGAAGAAAGAAGATACACTGAAATTTAGCTAAAATATTAGAAAAAGGAAAAAGACGAATCTGAAAAAGTCCTTCCCGTATTAAAGGATAAAAAAGAAACAAATAAAAAGAAATACACCCAACCAAGATGGAACCCTCTTGATGTACTCCCACTGGCCTCTAACCCTAGCAGCTCCTTAAATAATATTGGAAAGAGAGACAATGATTGCTCAAGTTGGAGTTACCCAACTAGGGATAAATCAGGTAGCTCCAAGAGTGGTAGCGAAGATGATCCACCATCTTCCTCTAACCCTAATGATACAAATTGTTTACCAAGCTCAAACCTTCCTAGCTCAGAAGGCCCTGCCTTCTCAACTAGGAAAAGTCAAAACAAAAGAGAATGCTGCACCTGCTCGTGTGCCTCCCAAAAATCTAAGCTTTCACCTCTCAAAGAGGTACCAATGAGAAAGGCACAAGGAGGGATTGGGTATGTTACAGTACCTCTAGCGTTCTCCAAAGTATGTGAGTTTAAGACTCTAAATCACTTACCTTTCATTATAATGCTGTGTCATGGACATAAAATTAAGCTGATAAACTACCCCTTATAAAGAACGTGCTGCTCGGTGTTTTTAGCACATAGGCTTGACAGCAGCAGGTGCTTAATAATTAATTGAAATACTGGTCAGGGAAAGGAATATACCTTGGCCAATCTATAATTACTTGGAAGCTTCTTCATACATTTTCCATGAGAGTCTTTTCCTTGTAAGACTCTGAAAAAGTATATTTAGTGTTTGTTTGCTTTCAGCTATGGTTTTCAGCGGATATTGACTGAAGCAGCATCTTAATCAGTCTGACCTCAGCCTCCAGGGGATTTTTTTCCATTGACTCTACCTCTTTCTCTTTGCCTTTCCCTGTGTGCTGAAATTCTTGTCAGAGCTGCTAACTCTATTGCCTTTAGTGCTTCCATTTTAAAGACTCTCTTTAGCTCAAAACTTTTTCTGAACATTGCCATCTTGGGGGGGGGGGGGGGACAGCCAGTTCTTGCTGACTCTGACCTGAGCTAAATTTCTTGGAAGCAGTTTCTTCCCATCCTCCTGCTTTTCTCAGACTGATTTTCCAGCAGCAGCTGTGCTGAGAACAAATTACTAAGTAGTGCAAAGCATTTTAGAGCCTTCAAGGAGTTGAGTCTTCTGTGTGAAGACCATTCAAAATGGATAATTCAGCCAGGTTTTCCTACCTCAAACGTGGAGCATGGCTGTTTTATTTTTTGCCTTGTGTATTTTGGCAAGGGTCCCTGTGTTCTGTGTGTCATCTCTGAATTCCCTGACAGTTACTTTTTCATTGCTTCCTGTTTCAGCAAGTTCAACTGAATCCAGCTTTTTCATTTCAGAACTCAAAGGTGTCCTTGGCCTGCCATCACTGTGTTTTTAGAAAGCAGCTTGTTCAGAGTGATCTGGGGTGAATGGCACAGCTCATTTGGTTTCCAACCACACTTCCCAGCTGAACATTTCTCCTGGTACTGTCTTAATACTATCTCCACGGGAGTGATGATTCATGATTTGTCCCTATTTCTTCTGTGGCAGCACGAAAACAGAAAGTAACAGGGCTTGTACCAGTTATCTGTCAGCCTGGTCAGGGATTGGGAATAGGCAGCATATTCCTAAAAGCTGGTGGGTTTTTCCATATCTTAGCTAGAGGTTTGTAATTGCCTGACTGTCATGTTTTTGGTCCCCTCGCCAGGTAAATCCTGTCCTAGGTTAGTAAAAATGTCCTGGCGTCTTCCTGGTTGGAAAATGCCTTAAATATCATCTAGTTCCACCCCCAGTGCACAAGGAGAGCTTGAGATGGAAACATGCTGTGGGATCTTCATGGTACCTGGCAACTTCCTGACATGGGAGTGTGGAGACAAAATGGATCCAGGCTTGTCAGAGGTGTGCAGGGACGGGGCACTGGACACAGGCTGGAGCAAAGGAATAAGTAGGAGAGCAACCTGGTCTAGTGGAAGGTGTCCCTGCCTATGGCAGGGGCTTGGGCTGAGATGGGCTTTAGGGTCCTTTCCAACCCCAACCATTCTGGGATTTTCTGATAGTGGGAGAAAAAATATACCTGAGGATGTTCAAACATTAGAAAAGAGTCTGGAGATACTGTGGGATTTATGTTCTTTGAGCTCTCTTGAGTCACGTGTAGTTTAGTTCTGGCTTACTTGGACCTCTAGAGGCACCTTCCTGCTTCCATGACTCTGATTTCCATGGATTAATTAAAGGCATTTTACCTGAGATATATTTGGATATCTGATTAAGTGTGGCTTTTTGGGGGTAGGGGATAATCTGCTGCCTGCTGCTGAAACACACCATTATCCACAGAACGGTGTGAGATTGGAATAGATGTGCAAGGTTTGCATGTTACACGCAGCTCCCAGAGAATGGAGACCAAAATAGTCCCGAGCATGTGTTAATTTTCACTGAATATTAGATGAACTTGACAGCGTGTTTTAGTCATGTGGCTCTGTGGAAACAGATGTACTTCTTCACTGGAGGAGTTTCTTTGGATTAAATGAATATTTGAGAGCTTTTTCTTTGGTGTTACCACTTGTCTTGGTGCTGTATGGCTTTGATTTATGTGTATGATCTCAGTGCATGCAGAATAGGCACAGGAAATTCTGCATAAACTCCTGAAACAGAAAAATTATGTAGTTTGGCTGAGTTCTGAACTTCACAACAGTGAGTGTACCAGTTATCACTAAGGATAATACTCTGAATCTTGTAACAATATTGCCATGAGCCTTCAAAAACTAATGAAGTTGAGATTTTCCTTAAATACACTAGCTATATTCAAATATACTTGATTATTGAAATACTATATTATGATAATATATTATATTATAATCAATGCTGAAATGCGTCCTTCCTTTTCATGAAGGTGGTTTTCATGAAGTTCTGATGCAAATGTGAAAAGAATTTATTTATTGCTTTAAATCTTAAGGTTTTTTTAGTTTTGGAAGTTTTTATTACCGAGTCCGTGTCTTGAACAAGTGTCAGTGCTGTGGCCTGCCCTGTGGTTGTCATCAGTTGGATTATTCTGGACTAATGTACGTTTTCATTTCAATCCTAGCTAAATTCCAAGAAATCCATGGAGCTGTAGCCTAGATGTGAGCCTGCTGCATTGAAACTGGTGGGAGTGAGTCTCCAGTTGACTACTGTGTTGATTAGAGCCTTCTTGTTCCTTTTTGTTTGGGTGTGGGGTTTTTTTTTTTCAGCTGATCTCAAGCATTCCTCTCCTCTCCTCACCTCTCCTCATTTTTAAAGCTTGATGAACACTTTCTCAGAACACTTCCATCAAATTAAGTGCATAAAAGCCTGAGGTGCACAGTTTCTAGTCACTCAACACTGATAAACTGAAAATTATATAATTTTTTTCTGGTGGATTCTTTTTTCTTTTATATTTAGGGCTTTTACAGAAAGAATCTCCCAGTGTTCTGTTCCTACCTATTAATATTTCACACCAAAATGCACTTTTAAAGCTTTTCTGGGCTGATGTGCACATTGGAATGATTTCATTGTTCTTCAAATGCAATGCACTCTCCCACTGAAAGGAAATGCAAGCGTCTGCATTTAGGAAAGTAAATTGTTAAAAAGGGTTTTAAATGCTTGTGGACAGCAGGATGGGTGATGAGGGAGGGTAGGACCACAGCTCCCTGCTTTGCTGTATCCCAGCTTTTCCAGGTCCCACAGCATTAGGTCTTTATCTCTGCAGGGTCACACTTAAATTTTCCAGGAGACTTCAGTCTTTTCAGCGAGGCTAGTTTGACACTCAGACTAGTCAGAAGTGTTTCTAATAGATTTAAATTCCATTAAAAATCCCTTTTTGAACAGTTCCAACATCAGTAATTGCCAAAATACTGCCATTTTGCACCAGGTTATGTTTTCTTTGGTGTGTCCTTTAATGCATTATTGTAGGCTTGATGGAATAGTCTCTTACATCCTTAGGTAAATGGCTAAAAACTGCTTTCAGTAATTAATACTAAATTGAAAATCCCTGTGACTCGAGCAGCCAGGTGGAAATCTGCTATTCTACAACATCTTCCATTCAAAATGAGTAAGAATTACTGGAGTTTTCATAGAAACTTTGTCTCCAGCAGTGCTCCCACCTTCCTGAATGCAGGAAGAAACGAGGAAATGTTGCTTGCACACAGAACCCGAGCAGTTGCCACCACAGAGAAGTGCTCTTCGGGCTTTTCCAGGAGTTTTAAAGACCCAAACCCCAAAGAAGTTGTGCTGTCTGTGCTTTTGTTGCCAAACTTTAATGTAACAGAACTTAGCCCACCTATGCTTCAGGAAGGACTTGAGGCTAGTTGGAGTAGTTTCACTGACCCTTCTTGCAGTGAAGAAGACCTTCTGTGGCTCCTCCTTTTCCTGTGCCTTAATATAACCCAAAATTAAGCCAACAAATGCCTGTATTACTATGGCAGATAATTCTCTGTATTCCTCCCCAGGTTTGTTGTGCTCGTTTATGCCTGGGGTGCTTCTGAGGATGAGAAGTGCTCAAGCGTTACCTTGCAGTTCCTGTTTAGGTTATGAATCCAAAATCCCAACACAGAAAGGGTGAGGAGGCACACACAAGCTGTCCCCCATGTTCAAGGTGGGTTTCTGCAGCTTGGATAAAAAGGGGGGAAGTGGGTTTTTATACAGGCAGTAAAGGGATGCAAGAAGGCAGCTCATGCACAGCAGATGAAATTCTGTGTGCAGCTGCATCAGTGCCTGTTTCCTGCTCAGAAACAGGAGCAGTGTTAACAGCTTGCAGCCAAAGCAAGAGAAATCCAGAGGGATCCTGGGGACAGCAATGCTCTTTGTGAATCTCCATGTAACTCTCTGTTTGAGCTGCTGTAATTAGTAAGTACCCTGGCTGTTCTACAACAGTGTTTGACATTTTGTTCTCTGGCAGTCCGTGGGGAGAGTTGAGATGAAGGAATCGTGGTGATGAGCACTCAACAGAGTTCAGTATTTAAGGTTTTTTGCCTGTTTGATCCATCATACTTTTAACTGTTGGGTTCTGTGAAGCCTAAGCTTTGAAACCCCGCATTCAAATCTCAAGTAAGACATTGCCTTGGAACAGTGGCATAATAATTACAGAATCCCACAATGGTTTGGGTTGGAAGGGAGCTTAAAGTTCATCTTGTTCTACCCTCTGCCATGGGCAGGGACACCTTCCACTATCCCAGGTTGTTACAATGTGTGCTCAAAGCTCAGCAAAATAACCTTGCTCCTAAAAAGGATTTCATTCTTTTTAATGGTGATCTCAGTGCTGTCAGCCCATGACAGTCTCCTTGGCATTAAAAGTGTTGCTTGGTGTGGTGAACTGAGACTAACTTAGTTTTAAAAAGACACTCAAAAACCCCTCACAAAATTAACTCTAGAGGAAAGTTAATATATATTACACATGGGGATAGTGATAAGACAAGGGGGAGTGGTTTTAAACTGGAAGAAGAGAGATTTAGATGTGATGTTGGGAAGGAATTGTTCCCTGGGAAGGGAGAGAGGCCCTGGCACAGGGTGCCCAGAGAAGCTCTGGCTGCCCCTGGATCCCTGGCAGTGTCCAAGGCCAGGCTGGATGGGGCTTGGAGCAGCCTGGGATAGTGGAAGGTGTCCCTGCCCATGGCAGGGGGTGGAATGAGTTGGGCTTTTATGGATCCCTTCCAACCCAGACCATTCTGGAATTCTGTGATATTACTTGATGTCACAGGTGCATTGTCAATTCTCCTTCACCCGTAAAAAGCCCCTCTCAAGCTTTCACAGGTTCTGGGGTAGAAAGTGATTTACTGCCAGGCACTGCATTAAATCCCATTGTACCTGTTTTTCTGCACAGTGGGGGCTGCAGGGCTCAAATCCCTGTAGCTCTTCAGGCACCACTTTCCTTAAATCTGCTCTCTGGCTTTATGCTTCTTTTAAAACAATCATAAAGCTTTTTCAGATGCTGAAGAACCTTTTTCCTTTACAGTCTCTTCACTGCTCTCAATACAATGGAAAATATTTTTGTATCTCTGTGAAATTCCACTTCTTAGAATAAAAGTGCTTGTTGCATTTTGATTCCTGCGTAGATAAGAAGGATTTGGATCCTGAGGATGTCAGCTTTTATTTCATTCACCAGAAAGACACTGAGGAGGTCTTTGGCCAGGATCCATAACAACACCTTTTTGATTGTTCACAAATAGCTCTGTCTAGTCCAAAACCAGAGTTACATAACTTCTGTGAATTAGGAGAGACAGGACGTGCTGTGCAGTTTGGCAAGTCCTCTGTGAAATCTCTCTGCTGGAGTCAGCCCCGATTTTGCTGGAATACAGTAAATATTAACATATTCCTGTAGATTTGGAATCACCTGTATGTGTATTCTCAGACCAAGAATGCAGGAATTTTGGGAAGTATGAATTACTGTCCCGTGGAGGTGCTCTTGTGTTTGGAAAACACTGATTATCTTTACCCTAAAAACTTTCAGAGAGCATCTTTGACTGACTTATGTTTGGGATGCCAAATTTCTTACTTGAGAGCTACGAAGTGGCCCCCAAAATCTGTCTCTTCTCCAAGTTTGCTCTACCTTAGAGGACCAGGCAGAAGGGTTTGTTCCCCAACTCTGCAGCTGAATTCTTAAAAGGAATAGTTGAGCTCCCCATTTATGTACTGAGTAGTTATTTTCCTTGAGAGTTACCAGCCAGGCAGGTTTCACAGGGCAGTGATGGAGGGACTATCTGCAGGTATAAACCACGGTAAAGATTCGTGTTCAGTGCTTCAGGAATGTTGCTGCATGACCGTAGTGCTGCTGTCGGTGAAAACGGTGCTTGAGGGAAATCGGGTGACAGATTAGCTCCTTCTCAGGTTTAGCTGCAAGTCCTTGATGCCTGTTTTCTTGGTGTTCCTTAGGAACAGTGGATCACTGGATGTGTTCTGTCTTCGGGCTGAGCACACAGGTGTTTCAGGGAGCTGTTAGATGCTGCCAGTATGGGGTGAAGCCCCTAAGGGGTAATTCATGAAAATGCAGATGTGTACATGCCAAGGTAATGTGAGATTTAAAATAGTAAACCTGCCTTCCATCACAGAAGGAAAGATGACTGTGGGACTTAAAATCCTGGAATGATTTCTGTTTGAAGGGACCTCAGAGCTCAACTTTTCCACCCCCTTCCATGGCTTCCATGGGCAGGGACCCTTCCACTAGACCAGGTTGCTCCAAGCCCTGTCCAACCTGGCCTAAAGTGGGTCCAGACTGGGTGATTGAAAGGTTGCAGAAGGTTCTCCAGCAGCAAATGGGGATAGTGCTGCTTTCTGCAAGGAAGGTGGCCTGGGAACAGTCCATCTCTCCAAGAAGTCACTGAATATCACAGCAGTAGAAATTGCTTTTACCTGAGTGAGAAGCTTTAACTTAAAGGGCAGGAGAAAAACAGATTGCTCCATGCTGAGTGTCAAACAGAAAATTAAAAAACTGAGTCTGATTTTTGTTGAGTAAAAACATGTGTAAAATCCTCTATTGCACTCCACAGTGCTTCAACAACCTTGTAGCAAATGAGATTAATTGGTGTTGCTTTTACAACTGCTTCATTATCTTGTGCTACATTAAAACCTAATTATTTATTCCAGCAAGCATTTTCTTTTACTTCTGCCTTTTCACTGGTGCTGTTGGTGACAAAGACGAGCTGTGGTGTTGTCTGTTTCTGCAGTCTCCGGGCAGCAAGGTGGGACAGCAGCACTCTTACAAATAACCTGCAGCTCCTATTCCCTGTACCCTGCTGCAATTAAGCCTTCATTAGTAACTGGTGAATAACTCTGCTGTTCCTTGCTCCTGGCCGTGATCCCTCCCTCCCTTAAAAGGAAGGCATGACACAGATAAAGGTGGGGCTTTGCCAGCTCGAGTATTTCAAAGCCTTCCTCTTGGAGTCATGACTGCAGAAGGAGTCCTGGGGCATATTCTGGAGACTTTGGTAAGTCTGTACTGCTGATCAAATGTTGATTTTTCTGCCCTTAAGAGAATGTACTTTGAATTTGCAGAAATCGTCGGAGCGGGTGCAGCTGAAGTTCGGCGACGTTCTCTGTTGTTGGAGAGGTTTCACATAAAGCCAATTTCGGGAATTGTTAATGCAAATAGTGGTTATGTTTATCTGGAAGCTTCCTGAGAATGAAGCTGGTGTTGGTTTTTCAGTTGCAGGCAAGTTTCTGAAAGCCTTTTAATTTGCCTCTTTAGAACTAGATTTTTTTTTTTTTTGAAGTCACTTCAAGCTGAAGTTTTCCTTGGAATATGCTCCTGGAATTGCTGTGGAAGTTAGTCTTACACTTTAGAGGACTATTTTGGAGTTTATCTAATGGTTACTTTTCTCAATATGTGTTGTTTTAAGAAAGTTATGCTTCAATGCGTTAAAGATCTTCTATATTTAATATAATGGGCTGGGAATGTGATAGAGAAAGAACTGTTTGCCTGTTTCTTGAACTGCAGCTATGTCACATCTTCTAAAATATCTGTAATTGCTGTGTTATCTCCAACACTCACAGAGTTAACGAGCGTCTCTCACTGGTATCAGCTAAACACTGTGCTATCAATGAGGCTTTTCAGAATTTAAAATTAAAATCCCAGATTTTTAGGGGGTTTCTTTGCACTCTCACTGAATTTTTTCAGTTTATTTGCTGCGTGTTCGCTTTTACCAATTATTTACAAAAGCAGCAAGGCAAACCTGAAATCCTGTAGTGTTTGGAATTAATAATTTAATGCCCTTGTTACCTTTTAATGTTTTCTCTGTACAGTTGTGTCCATAGTCACTTCTCTGGTGTTAAACTTTATTAAACAAATCAACAATGCAAGTAAAGCTGTCAATAAATAAGTTGCATAGATCCAGACCTAAACGTAATTTCCCTCCATGGGGCTTTTATCTTGAATTACAGCTTTAAAGCCATCTTTACACTGAACATTAATCATGAAATACTAAGAATTGCTTTCTGGGTTATTAGGAAATTAAGAAATATGTCTCCCAGTGCAGAGTTGCCAGTGTTCTTAAACCTCAGGTTTCCATCCTTAACAGCTGCCAAGTCCCAGTTTCATGGAGTTTCTTGCTGCCTGTGACTGTCAAGGTATTTTTTTTCATGTGTCTGTGATGTTTTGCCGGTTTTGAGCTTCTCTGTATTTTGTGTACAGCTTTCCTCTTTTCCTTAGTATCCTATTTGACAAGCCTGCCCCGTCAGAGATAAGCTTTTTGGAATAAACATTCCCACATTCCATGTACCCTTATCAATTACTTAATGTTCCTGACCAGGTTTGGGTCCCTTATTCTCTGTCAGTCAGGTTTTCCTCCTCAGTCACTTTGGGATCAGTGGTGGAGACATCACACAACAGAGGGGTTCAGAGGAAAGGGGGTGGGGATTGTATTTCTTCAGGGCTGAGAATCCCGAATACCTGTGGTGGGGCTCTGTGGAAGGGGACTCCACCACTGCCCCGGGCAGCCTCTTCATTCTGATGCCTGACAACCCTTTCAGTGTTTAAATTTTCCCTAATAACCAATTTAAACCTCCCCTGGCCCAGCCTGAGGCCGTTCCCTCTCCTCCTGTCCCTGTTCCCTGGGAGCAGAGCCCGACCCCCCCCGGCTGCCCCCTCCTGTCAGGGAGTTGTGCAGAGCCACAGGGTCCCCCCTGAGCCTCCTTTTCTCCAGGCTGAGCCCCTTTCCCAGCTCCCTCAGGAGTTCTCCAGCCCCTTCCCAGCTCCGTTCCCTGCCCCGGCCCCGCTCCAGCCCCTCAGGGTCCCTCTGGCCGGGAGGGCCCAGAACTGGACACAGCCCTCGAGGGGCCTCAGCAGGGCCGGCGCAGGGGACGGGCCCTGCCCTGGGGCTGTGGCCACACCACGGCTGGCACAGCCCAGGGGCCATCGACCCCTTGCTCACCTGGGCTCATCACGTTCAGCCCTGTCCCCAGCACTCCCAGGGCCTTTTCCAGCTGCTCTTCCCCAGCCTGGAGTGTTCCACGGGGTTGTTGTGACCCAAGGACAGGAGCGGGCCCTTGGCCTTGCTGACCCTCAGCCCACGGATCCAGGCTGTGCAGATCCGTCCAGCAGATCCACATCCCAGCAACTCGGTGTCTGCAGCTTCCTGAGGGTGCCCTCGATCCCCTCAGCCAGATCATTGATAAAGATAAAAACATGAAATAAGACTGGGCCCAGTACTGAGCCCTGGGGAACAGCACTGGTGATATGCCACCAACTGGATTTAATTCTGTTCCCCCCTTCTCTGGGCCCAGCCTTCCAGCTGTTCACTTTCCAACCTGGTTTTTTGGCTTTTTCTTGGGTTGCAATTACGCTTGTTCTGTGCAGAAGCTGGGAAGGAGGAAGAGGGCTTTTTCTGTGCTCTACCATCACTTATCAGTGATAGAGCAACACAGGTCCCGGGCATGCTGCTGAATTTGGGGGAAGTAGCCGAGGGCTTCTGCCATGCACAGTGAGCAACACTGAGTCAATCATGCTCCCCCTCAGCACAAAATGTTTTTCAAAGGGTTTTAAAAATAACAATAACACATAAATACACATGTTTTTGTGTAAACTTGGCCTTTCATACTGCTTTGGGGGCTTGTTCACACCACATTCCATCATTCTCTTTACAACTGCAGTTTCCCACTGCCTGTGCCATTCCTACTGTGTTGAGTGCCCCAAGGAAACTTTTCACACTTGCTGGTTCTTGGCTCTCAGGAGTTCTGTGTTTACAGGGTGATGCTTCAGCGTTGCTGTGCCTGGGAGGGATGCTGTGTGTGCCATGCAGTGGCAGTGTCACCCCAGAGGCAAACCCAGAGCACGCAGCCAGGGAAAAGGCAGGAGAGAAAACAGTGGTGGAAGCACAAGTAGGCTCTGAGATCCCCGTGTGAGCTGGCTGACAGCTTTTCTTGCAGGAAAAGGCCTTTTCCAGTATTGTTTACAGAGTACCATGGAGGGAATTTGAAGTATTTTTATTAGAGTAAATATGATTTTGTTCTGTACTTTGCTGCAAGTGCAGTGATGCTCCTTCAAAGATGGTGATTTCAACACAGGGATCTGCTTTAGAGGGTAATGGAAGTCTGTTTGCTTCCACAGGTTGCTTCCTAACTTTCGGATTCAATACCCTTTAAATCCACTGACTGTTCAGTTTGCACATGTTGACTCTGCTTGTTCCAGGAGTGGAATCAGTGATGGGTGCTGCTCCCCTAAGCTCCTGGGGTCCTGCTGGGCCAACTGCTTTAGCACTGCACTTTTTCCTCTGTGCCTGAAATGTTTCTTCTTCTTAATATCCCCTTGAAATTTGTAAATACATCGGATTTAAGGACTGTTCATGTATGTAAGCAAAGAATAGTCACATCCTGAGCTTGCTCATCAGAGACAAAAGAGTTAAGACATGGGCATGAGTTGAATGGGGTGGCATAAAAGGTATGTTCCTTTCTCAAAGGATGTTGACTTGGAGTTGTTTTGGAGAGGGGAAAGAAAAAGTCTCTGTGGTATGAAATAACAGAAAAGATTCTTTCTGAATTTTCGTTTCACATTTTAGGAATAATACCCTTCCTAATTCTTTGTGTTGGATTCAAATAACCTCTTCCTTGCCTTCCTAGGATGCAAAGTGTCCTTGCTGTTGTCTAGTGCTCCTCCATCTCCCCCTCTGCCATGCTTTTCCAGGTTTCCATGGGCAGCATGAGACACCGAAGGAATGGCAATTTTGAGAGTTCCAGACTCCTCTATTCCAGCATGTCCCGCAGCATAGACGTGGCTTGCAGCGATGCTGTGAGTACCTCGTGCACCCTGGTGTCCTGGGAGGGGCCACAGTGGTGGTGAATTCGGTCAAATCAGGAGCAGGATGATGGCTTTGTCACTTCTCCCGTTATGGAGAAGTTTTCCTAACCAGCGACCCTCAAGTAGCAGCTGATGGGGTGAAACTTCAGGGGTGTTTTGCGTTCCTTTTGAACCCTGTAGCTCTTTATTGTGTTTTCTTCCTCACTTCTGGGTTTAAATCCTTCTTCATGTCAAGAGACAAATTTGCATAAAGAGTCACCCCAAGCTCTTCTCGCAGCTTGCTGGCCAAGGCAGACAGCATATAGTTATGTTAAACATCCTTTTATGCCTGAAGGATTTGCTGATCCCCGCAATTGCCTGGCAGATTCCCTGCTCCTGATGGGCTTGCAGAAGGCCTGATGGCCGATTCTTTAGGACTTTAGCAAGTGCTTCCCCCTCCTTTTATTTATTTGGTCGTGCATGGTTGTGAGTTGCTCCAGTTGAACCCTTCCATTTTCTTTGTTATGGATAGAATGCTTGTAATGTTTTTCCTACTTGGAAGAACTAATTCTACCTCAAGTGTTGTGTTAAAACGAAACTACTAGCTGTGTGTCTTCCCTTCGTGTCCCAAGTGAAATCTTACCCTGCAAATCCAAGCTGTGCTTGAAAGCAAACAAAAAACCCCCCAACCCTTTTTCAGCAAGTGAGAATTTCTCTTTACTTTCTTAGCTCGAAGAGGCAGATTAGGGATGAATTTGCATTCCCCAAGTGTTGGAAGCTTCTCCAGGGAGTTTCAAGGTTATTGGGAGAGTTAATGGTTAAACAAGCTGGAGAGATTTCCTGTTCCACTGAGCTCCCATAAAGGAGGACTTGAAGTTGTTCTGGGGTCTTTGTGTGTTGAATTAAAACAGCCCCTACCCTGAAGAACGTTGCTGTCTTCTCTTTTTTTATCTTTATTTTATTGTTTTACCATTGGGAGCACTGCTTGCCTTAGTGTTTTAAGCAGTATCTTTGTGTTCAAACTGACTGTTCTGTTACTGAGGTGTCTCTTCTGTTTTGTGACTTACCAGAAATAAACTTTTAAAAATTATTTTTCAGGATTTGGTCAACTTCATCCAAGAAAACTTCAAGAAGAGAGAATGTGTCTTTTTTACAAGAGACGCCAAGTCAATGTAAGGAGATAACTTTTCTCTTGTTTCTCAAGAACGGGGGGCTGGAAAATGAGGGTGTTTCTGTCTACAAAGGCAGGGAGTGAAGTTCTGGGGTTTTTTGTTCAGAGCCTGGATCTAGCAGTGCAATCTCACCTTGATCTCCTGGTTTGAGTTACTCCAGAAGTAACTTGATGCAAAACTGGGGATCTGATCTTGCAGCAGCTCTGTCACAGGGTTTGATACCAAATTCTCTATTTGAAGCATAACTGTTGGAGTATATAGTTGCTTTTAAGGATGCAGCACTGGTGTTGGTGTGCAACAAAGTGTGTATGTATCAGAGGTTTGCATGATTTAAACTTTCCTTTTAAACCTAGATCACAAATTTCATGCACAGGCCTTTACACAGGCACTAGGTTTAACTCAGGCTGGTGTTCTCAGAATGATGCAACTTCCTGAGGGTGCTCATCTGCCTCCTCTAAATGGCTGATATTTAACCCCAGTGCAGGTTGCTTGAGACAATCAGAATAAATGAGGAAAATCCATTTTCAGGCACGGGTACCTGTACAGTGCTATTTAAGGACCATAACATTGCTTTGTGTTTTTGGGTTTTTTTTTTTTTCAGTCTCAAGAGAAAAGTGATCAAACTAATGCAGCTGCAGAAATCCTAATATCGAGCTCTGAGGGCTCTCTGACCCCACTCTTCTCTGAAGCTGGAAGGAAAAATGCCTCAGAGAGAGGGAGGGAAATTAGTCTTGTTTCAGAAAGTCTCCCTTAGGGTCCTCCTCTGCCACCAAAAATGGGATGTCTGGCAAAGCACCAACAAAGGATGAAGGAGCTGGTTCTCATCAGCTTCTCTTCCTGCAGGCCCACTGGGAAAGGATTGCAGAACTTGCCGGGTTATTTTTGTCTAGATATTTTTAAGGTAAGCTGGCTTGATTTGCAAGTTACAGCAGAGCAGGACAAACCTCTCTGAAGGAGACCAGCAATTATCCCTCTTCCTTGTCCTCTTGAGGAAGCAGGAATGTGTGCTGGGGTGGGAAGAGTGCTAGGAACAGAGCAAACTACCGGGAAAACATGCTCAGAGACCAGAGGCCCCTTCCCTCTTGATGTGAATGAATGTCTTGGGTGTTCCTAGACACCAGCCAGGCCCTGAGTTTGAGGGAAAACAATTGCACTTGGCAATTGGAGAATCAGAGATTTGTTAATGTTGGAGAGGACCTTTAAAATCAAGTCAGCCCAGCACCACCACTAAACCGTGTCCTCAAGTGCCACATCCACGTGATTTGGGAACATTTCTTGGGATGGTGACTCCACCACAGCACTGGGCAGGCTGCACCAATGCCTGACAACGCTTTCCGTGAAATTCTCTTTTCTCCTGCTATCCAATCTGAACCTCCCCAGCCACAACTTGAGGCCTTTTCCTCTTGTGCTGTCACTTGTTACCTGGGAGAGGAGATGCAGTAAACTTGTCCTACGTGGTTAAGAGCACAAAAAGGGAAAGAAACCCCTCATACACCTCAGGTTAGCAGCAGGTGAGGTCACTGATGGCACGTTCTGGCTCGATTTCTTCATTTCAGTGCTGAGTTGTAGCGTGTAGCATTACACCACTGGTGACCCTTGGTTTGTCACTGAGGTAAGGCCCATCCAGCAGTGCCAGCTCATCCCTCAGCACAGCCTGGTTCCTGAGCTGTGTTCCACTTCCCACTGCTGGGCAGAAGCAGGTTATGGGGAAGGAAGCAGGGTTAGGTGCTGCTCTGCCTTCTCAGGTGGCAAATCCCAGTAGAGTCCCAGACACAACTGGTTCTACAGGTCCACCTGCTGCTTTCCTTGCTGTCAGAGCTCGCTTCTCTGTGCTCAGGATTCCTCCGGGGTCTCATGGCTATTCACTCTTCTTTCAGGGGTAACTTATGTAAGTGTGGCTACCCTGAAGATCAGCACATCGAGGGCACTCAGGTTAACACCACTGAAAAATGGAACTACAAGAAGCACACGAAGGAGCTTCCTACCGATGCCTTTGGGGACATTCAGTTTGAAAACTTGGGAAAAAGAGGAAAGGTAAGTGGATCTATTAAGGATATTCATGAGGCCCATGTTGGGTACCAGTGGGAGCTCCTCAAAAGCAAGGAAGGTGAAATGGGTTTTATTCTGATGGCAGGGAGGAGTTAGGCTATGAGGGACATGAGGTTGTTTCTCAAGCTCTGAAAATAGGTAACAGAGGATAATTTTCTCTGTGTTATTTGCTGGTTAGGCTGGTGATGGGAGTGAAAAGAGGTTGTCTGTTTCCAGGCGTGGCAGGAGAATGGGTGAATGATGGTGATATTCAGATATCATTTTATACCCACATGGACCAGCTTGCTCAGACCTATGTCCTGTTGAATATTGAGTATTTCCCAGGGTGCAGATGTGACAAGGACAGTAAATTCTGGAGAGATGCAAGATATCTGTGGAATTTGGAAAGTTTTATTCCATTTATTGTTTTTTTTCCTCTTGTTTTTGCTTGGAGTGGGGATGGTGGAGGTGTAGGAAGAAGAAAATAGCTGCTGTTGCTGTTTCTGGTGATTTATACTGGTGATTGTGAGGAGTCACATGTGGCTGAGCTCATCTGCCTCCTCTAAATGGCTGATAATTAACACCAGTGCAGGTTGCTTCAGACAAGCAAAATAAATGAGGAAAATCAGAGCCTGCTATGTAAATCAATTTGGTTTGTTTTATGCAAAGTAGCAAAAATGAGGCATTTCAGTGGGAAATGAGACTGAAAGTTTTAAATGACACTTAAACAGATCCATGTACTGCACACATTTCTTGATATGCACAGTTTAGCTTTGTACTGCTTTGTTGTAAGCTGCTGTGTGACCTCACTGGAATGAGAAGTGCTTTGCTCTGTTGTAATATTTCAGACTTCTCAAAGGTTAAATGTTCTTTCCTTAGGTTGTCTTTTCCCCACTTCCAGCTTTGGAAATCAGTTCATGTGCCCACGGTTGTTTCATGAGGACTCTCAAGGCCACTGTGCGTGTTTCAGAGCATACTTGGTTCAAACACTGCATATGGGTGTCCCAGTCCATCCCATGAGCACGTTGGCTGGAATGACATCCCTATTCCCTGTTCTCATTCCCTACACAGCAAGGCACCTGCAGCTCCTGAAGATTGCCAAGTATTTTCTGTTGACTCGTGCAGCAGGGAGGACTTCAAACTCAGGGTGACCTAAGAATGGCTGTGAATTATCAGTGAGGGATGGCAAGTTTTATACCTTGTATTTTCTAGGACAGATAAGTTTTAAAAAGTTCTGAAATGAGATGTGAACAGACTCAAAGAGGTTTGAGGACAGGCTGGGAGAGCTGGGGGTGGTTAAACCTGGAGAAGAGAAGGCTCCAGAGAGACCTTTGAGCCCTTTCCAGTGCCTGAAGGGGCTCCAGGAGAGCTGGAGAGGGATTTGAGACAAGGGCCTGGAGTGACAGGACAAAAGGAAGTGGCTTCCCGCTGCCAGAGGGCAGGGATAGATGGGATACTGGGAAGAAATTGCTGGCTGTGAGGGTGGGGAGGCCCTGGAACAGCAAAATATAGACTTCCACCATGCCCACTTGCAGCAAGGAGAAAACCAGAATTCTCTGGTTGTGAGCATAAAACCTCAGTTCTTAATCTCCTGTACTTGGTAGCAGTAAATATCATTGAATAGTTTTCTTTCAAACCTACGGATTTTATTTAGACTTGCAGGTTTAGAACAGTAGTTTGATTTGTACAATATATATCACCTTGCTCTGACATCATTTAGTCCTGTGTTGACTAAGGAGCAAGGGAGGTATTTGGTTTTTTGACTGTTAAAGAATCAAGCTGGAGGTTCTTCGTTTATTCTGCAGATTTTGAGGTGACAGGATCTCTGCAATCTGTACAAATTCTGAAATATGGAAAAAAATCCTCTTCCTTACAGAGAAAGTTTTATGCTTTGGAATATTTGGATTTTGTTTTGTTTATCTGGTTGTTTGCTTTGAGTTGCTGTTGGTTTGGTTTGGTTTTTTTTTTAATGCATATTCAACTTTTTAGACCTTTACAACTCATTGATTTGAGAAAAAAATTATACTGAGAAATTTTCAGAAAAATACAGTAATTATTTTGCAGTTCGCTGAAATATCTTTCTTAATATAGGCAACCCAAAGTTAGAATTATGATCATATTAAAATCTGGGTGTAACTGTAATAGAAGGTTGCCCAGAGGAGCTCTGGCTGCCCCTGGATCCCTGGAAGTGTCCCAGGCCAGGCTGGACGGGGCTTGGAGCAGCCTGGGACAGTGGAAGGTGTCCCTGCCCATGGCAGGGGTGGAATAGGATGAGCTTTAAGGTCTCTTCCAACCCAGACTGCTCTGGGATTCTATAAAATGTCACCCTGTAAGTCCAGCTTTGGAGCTCTTTGTTTCTGCTGTGCTGCTCAGACCCTGTAACACGCACGAGCATCACAGTCACTGCGTTTTGTGTTCTGTGAGCCCAAACCCCAAAAAGGCGTCTCTGAATTGCAGCCGTGGTCTGGGAGCAGCATCCCGCTGCACCAGGAGATGGCACCGTTGTACTACGGAGGAGGGAGGTGGCTGAGCCGAGGAGTTCCCCTGCTGGAGTGGGGCTGGCAGGGTTTGCTCTGGGCAGGGCTCACCAGGTAATTCCTGGTAGCCTCCCTCTCCTATGGGATCCTTTCCTGAAAAACTGAAGCTTCTTAGAGCAGAAGCTGTGGGAGTCCATTAGGTCTCCTATGTAGCTGCTGGAGCCTGCTCAGCATCCTCTGTGATGCCCTAAATGCCTTAGTTCCTCCTGGGAACCTGCCCTGGAACACATGAAGGTTTTCATTCAAGTTCTGTGTCTCTCAGGATAGAGACACTTGTTCCTTGAACCAATCCTTTGATTTTGCTCTCCTGCAAATACTGGACAATCAATACAAAATCCTCTGTGACTCAGGTCCAAGCTACTCCTTTTCACCCCCTCATTTGGGTTGTGCAGCCATCCTGAAGTACCTCACACCAGTGATGAAACTGCAGAGAGGCTTTTGAATAGCAAAGCAAGGTAAGGCCAGAGAGTCTTTTACATAAATGGAGACATACTGAGTCCACCTGAAGCCAGATTATCTCTCTTACGTGCTCTCTGGCATGTTTATAGGGTGTTCAAGCTTTACTACATATTTGATGTATTTGTGTTATACTTGAAGCACTGGAGTGGGTACGTGTTGTGATAAGGGACACCATGCACATGGAGCCTGGAGTTTGTTTGAATAGTATAATCAAAATACAGCTGTCATTATCATTAGTTCACTGCAATGATGCTGCCACTGGTTCATCATCTTAGCTTTAAATAGCACTGATAGAGTTTAAGTTGTTACAGTGGTGGTGTGTTCATCCTTGCAGAGCTCCTCTGAAGCCCAGTGTCTCTGCTCTTGCCTTCTCTAGAGGAAGGTGGGTTGGGTACCTGGTGTAGGGGAAGGATAAAGGTGCTTCAGAGGAAGAGACAAGGATTTCATCATCACCTTGCCTTTCATCTGCTGGCTGTTGAAACGAGGCTGTGCAGCAGAGAAGAAAATGCAATGCCTGGGTTGTTCCCAGCCACCTCGATTCATGTCCTGCTGTGCTTGTTCTCCTATTTTCTCTCCCCCAAGTACATCCGCCTGTCGTGTGACACAGACTCAGAAACGCTCTACGATCTCATGACCCAGCACTGGCACCTGAAAACCCCAAACCTCGTCATCTCCGTCACCGGCGGCGCCAAGAACTTCGCGCTCAAGCCCCGCATGCGCAAGATATTCAGCAGGCTGATCTACATCGCCCAGTCCAAGGGTAAACAGCTCCTTCTGTGCCTCTGTTACTTCATTGCTGCAGAGCAGGCGTGCAGAGGTAGCAGCTCAGAGGGTCAGTGGGGAAGCAGGGTGGTCAGTTGCTTCTGCTTGGCTGCTGCACTTGGGACACATGTGGCATAAATGGTTTGGAAGTTACGGGATTGAGAGTTAGTCAGGGGATGCATATGGTAACATAAAGTGAAGCGTATAGCATCTCTTTTGTGTTTAATTGAAGAATAAGCTCCTTTTCTAAGGTCAGAAAAGGGGTTTGGGTTATGTCTTTAGTGCCTTGGGGAGGGTGGGTGCTTGGCTGTGTTCCCCCAGGTGATGGGGTGTTGTTCCAGGAGCCTGGATTTTCACCGGGGGGACGCACTACGGGCTGATGAAGTACATTGGGGAAGTGGTCAGAGACAACACCATCAGCCGCAGCTCCGAGGAGAACGTGGTGGCCATTGGCATCGCGGCCTGGGGCATGATCTCCAACCGGGAAACGCTCGTCCGCACGGCTGACACTGACGTAAGGAACGCGAGATCGTTAAGGTTGGAAACATTAATGAGGTTAATGTTAAGGCTGAAAAACTTGGACTTCTGAGATCATCAAGTCCCGCTGTCAGCCCAGCACTACCACCATGTTCACCATTAAACCATGTCTTCAGGTGCCACGTGGATGGGTTGGTGGGGAAAGAAAGAGGAGGCTCAGCCTCACAACATCAGGAGCTCTTCCCAGAACAGAAGGAAAGTAAAATGTTCTCCCATCCAAGGCAGTTGCACACATCAGGCCTGGTGAGGAGGATTGGAGCTGTGCCAGATTTTGGTGTGTCTGTGTGGGAGTTCAGCTGCTCTTACCCCATGTCTGGCATTGCTTTAGGGAAGAACCACCACTCCCGTGGTTACTCCAGCTCTGAAATCCCCACGCACTCCCCCACAGTAGGGATCCCTGTGAGCTAAGACACGTTGTAGCTGCTGCTGCTGTGGATCTTCATTGCTACTGCCATCCTACCTGTCCGATACTCTGGGGTAGCTCCCCTTGTCTCTTGTCCGCTGAACATGATAGACTATGCTGAAAAAGTGGTCCCACCACAGGAATAATGTGGACGTGTCCTTGTCCTTGAATCTCTGTCCAAGGCTGTGCTCATGCTCCTAGGGGAACTACGTGGCCCACTACATCATGGATGACCTGAAGAGAGACCCCCTGTACTGCCTGGACAACAACCACACCCATCTCCTGCTGGTTGATAACGGCACCCACGGGCACCCCACGATAGAGGCCAAGGTGCGGACCCAGCTGGAGAAGTACATCTCGGAGCGGGTTATCCCAGGTACCCTCCTTCTCCTGTCTCTGCATGCTTTGGGGCTGATCCACACAGATTTTCTTGGAATAAATAGAAAAGCAGTGGCAGCATCCTGAGCTGGAGGAGATCTGTGTGTTAACTGCATTGCAGCTGGAGGTCTTCCAGGAGCAACCTGCCTTCTCCAGAGCAGCACCTTCCCTCATCTTCCTTTCTGTGCATCCTGTGTGTCACAGCAAATGCTTCACTTCGGCCACACAGCCCTTCCCTCCTTTCCTCTTGGCAGCTGACCCTTCTATATGCATCCCACCTGGCCCTGAATTCCAGGTAGCTGAAGCACAACTATGCAGGAGGTGAAATTAGGCTTTTCCCCAAAATATTTCTGAGGGTGATTGAGCCATCTGCAACCCTGCTGCTAAATAATTTCTCTTCCACCCACTTCTTTACCAAAGTGGAGAAAAAAAAAATTTAAAGGCCTTAGCAGGAAATTCTTAAAAAGCTTTTGGGGTTGTTTGTGGTTGGGGTTTTTTTTGAATGTCTCTCAAACACTGGCTCCTAGAGTTGCAGAACTCTTACCTTTCTTTCACAGTTGAAAAGATGAACTCAGAGGTTCTGTATCTTCAGCTTGTGAGAAGAGCCTTTTACTGAGACTCAAAATGGTCAAAGCAGTGGATAAATACAATAGAATTGCACTATAAGGACTTTAGAGATAGCAAAAATTAGGATTTCTAGAAGGGAAAAGCTTCAGTTGGAGAAGGCTGTCTGAAGTCAGCTATGCAAAATGTTAGGCAAAACTGAGTTTTTGTTAAAAACAGCTATTAGTAGATTTGGCAAAACAACAGCAAACTAGTATTTGCATGAATGACTTGGAAATTCCTTCATTGTACTCAGGAAAAATAAGTTGTTCAAACTGCATTAATTGATTTGATCTTTTTCCTTCTGGTTTTGGTTTTTTTTTTTTTTTTGCATATTTCACAGAATCTAATTATGGAGGGAAGATCCCAATTGTATGTTTTGCCCAAGGAGGTGGGAAAGAGACTTTGAAAGTAAGTTTATTTCTTTTATTTATTTCCAGGAATGACCATAGGGACATTTGCTCTAATAGTGAAGACTGATTACTCAACAAGGAACTTGATGAAGTTGACAATGCTATTATTTACTGAAGCTTGACCAGCACTTGGTACAGAAGGACCTTGTTTGCAGTTTAACCTTATGAAGTTTGTTTCAGTTAAAATTTTCTGTGCAAAGTTTCTGCCTTGGGCTGACATCCTGCAAAACTGTTGGCTGGGACAGTTCAGTTGTCTCAGTTCTTTTACACCACAGGACATGAAGGGACATTAAAGACCACCCAGTCCCACCCCTGCCATGGGCAGGGACACCTTCCACTATCCCAGGTTGCTCCAAGCCCCGTCCAGCCTGGCCTTGGACAGTTCAGGGATCCAGGGGCAGCCACAGCTTCTCTGAGCACCCTGTGCCAGGGCCTGGCCACCATCATAGTCAATCATTTCTTCCCAAAGTGAATATAAATCTCTCCTCTTGAGATTTGAAACCCTCCCCTCTTCCCCCATCACTGTCTGCCCGTGTGAAAGGCTGCTCTCCTGATCTCCTAGAAGCCCCTTTAAGTACTGAAAAGGCCCCATTTTAAATCTAGTTTAGATCTAGACTTAGTTGAAATGTTGGCAGCTGAGCAGGGTGGGAGGGCTCTGCTGACTCTGACCCTTTCAAGCCTGTTTGGGGAAGGACCCGGCCTCATCTTCAGACAGACAACAGGTAGGAGGAGGATGAGCAGAACAAAGAGGTTTCTTGAAACAGGATGTCTAAGGGACGCTTAGGGAAGGGGGAAAGGGCTTCTCAGTCTGTCTCAGTGTTAAAAACCAGGGTTGTTACCTCCCCATCCGTGTTGCCAGAATGAAGATCAGTGGCCTGAGGGAGCAAAGGGGGGGGACATGACTCATGGGATTTCAGAGCTGAGGGGATGTGGAGTCAGGCTGTGTAGGAAGGGAACAGTAACGGTGAGGATGAGCTCTGACCAACTGCAGGAAGAGCTGATTTTGTACTAAAGAGCTGGGGAAAGGGCTGGATTTTGGAAGAGAGTAGGATGCAGGAAAAATAAACTTGAAGAAGCATGATATTTATGATTATTTTGTTTGTAGACATTATCTTGGTATTTCCTGTTCTGACCAGAGCTGTGCTGTTACTGTCAAGGTTAATTGAACTATTTTGCTTGTCAGGAGGATAAACAATGTGAATTCAAAGCAGGGTCTCTGCTGCCACTTCGTTGCTAGTGTTAATCAGTTGGTGTGACATTCCAGATCATTATCCCAGCCTCCCTGTACCTGTTCTGGGAGTTTTGTTCCATTCATATGACAGGTGTTATCTTTGCCCATAGATGAATACAGATGCAGTGTGAATCAGAGGTCCTGAGATGAAAGGAAGCATCCGTTCAGGTTTTAGGGTAAAGCTGTGCTCAGAGGGTTGTGTTGAACGTGTCCATCTCCTTTTAGCTCCAAATTGCTGATGTTTGAGAAGGGGTTTGGCCATCACTGAAGGAGCTGACTTCTGCCAAGTGCTGCAGCTGGGCAGACTTACAATTACACGTTTTTTGGAGGGACCTCAAACCTACTGTTAAGCAGTGATATATAACACAGACCTAGTGGCTGCCTAATTGGAATGAGTGAAAGCCATGTTAAAAGCATTAATTGCTGGCAAGAGGTTCCTCTGGGAAGTACCTGCATGATGGTTCAATTAAGGGTTCGTGCCACACTCTTGGCGGTTTTGTAGTATCATAGTAACATTGAGGTTGGAAAAGACCTCTAAGATCACAAGGTCCCCACGTCAGTGTAGCACCATCATCATGTTCACCACTGAACCATGTCCTCAGGTGCTGCGTCCACACATTTTTTTGAACACTTCAGGGATGGTGGCTTCCCTAAGCATCCTGTTCCAGTCCTTGGCAACCCTTTCTGTGAAGACTTTCAAGTGATACCCAACCTACATGTCCTCTGGTGCAACTTGAGGCTGTTTGCTCTCGTGCTGAGTTTTTATTTCTCAGTGTTGTAAGTGCACTGAGATATTTGTGCCTGCCCTTTTGCTCGTTTGTAGGTGAAGCCATTTTTGCAAGGAGCAAATTGAGTCTCTGACCAGGCCAAATGACACAGCAGACTCCATGCTGTGGATGTCTGTCCTTGCCATGCCTTGGTCGTAGCAGTGCTGGCCAGGAAAGGCTCCCTCTTTCTCAGCCTCTGTGAGTGGTGTGTGATGACAAGAATCAGCTTTAGCAGAGGAGAAGTAAAACTCTTCCAAGCTCCTGTTTTAAATCCCCTGTGGTGTAAAACATGCACTCTAGCTGAACCCTTCTTTAGAAAACCACTTTCATCTAGCTGATAAGAAAAACCTCCTTGCTTTTGTCACAGACCTGCTCTCCAGTTGACAGGAGGAATGTGCACACGGTTTTGATGACTCCAAGTTGAGGTTTTTTTCTTTTGTTTCCAGAAACTCTCTTAACTAAGATGTTCTGTCTTTCCAGTGCTTGATGATAACCTGCATCGACTCCCTTTGTACCATTTGCTGGCAGTTTATGTTCCTATGACTGTTCTCAGTGTAGTGATGCAGATGAAATCAATGTTTCTTGTTGTGGTCTTTGCACCAGGAGGGCTAATGGTCCTTCCAGCATGGTTTCAGCAGCTTTTTGTCTTGCTGTTAATCCGTGTATGATGTTCCTGTGTGAGAAATCACATAAGTGGCTACTTGGAGACTTTCAGTAACCTTAGAGCTCGATGTTGTTGTGATGCTACAGAAGTGATCTTTCTGTAAAACGCTGCTGCTTCTGCCCCCAGCAAATAAATCCAGAGCCCTTGGTATCAGCTGAGCAGTGCTGTGCCATAAACCAGCAGTGACTGCAGCTGGGCAGCACTGCTGTGTGACCTGAATGCCATTTCCACTTGGCAATTGTCCTGATCTGCTGATCCACTCTAACACTGAGCAGCCTGGGATAGTGGAAGGTGTCCCTGCCCATGGCAGGGTGTGGGACAGGATGAGCTGTAAGGTCCCTCCCAATATAAATTGTTGTGTGATTCCATGAAAATTTGGCAGATGGTGATTCCTGACCCTCAGTCTCTGTGGTGCTCTACACATGAAAGCATCATCCACCACATGAGAGCCCTCTCTCATTAGGTGGATGATGCTTTAAAGGATTGTCACTGCTAATGTATCAGTGGATAATAATAAAAATCCTGTTGTGGACCATGGGTTTCTGTTGTTCTCTAGGCTTCCTTACCCAATAGCAGGCTCTAATAACAGTCATGCTTCAAGTGATCTCTCCCTGTCTGCCTCCGTAGTCCATCAACGTGGCCATCAAGAGCAAGATTCCCTGTGTGGTGGTGGAAGGCTCTGGCCGCATTGCGGACGTCATTGCGAGCCTGATGGAGGCAGAAGGCACTCTTGCTTCATCCTGTGTCAAGGAGAGCCTGCTCAGGTTCCTGCCTCGCACCATTTCCAGGCTCTCTGAAGAGGAGACTGAGAGCTGGATCAAGTGGGTGAGTGTGGGGTGCTGTGGTGGGAGCTGAAAGTGGGAGGAGGGTGGAGGGAGCACCTGGTGGCTTCCAAGTCAGGGGTGTTGCTATCTGGTGGTACCTACAGGGTGTGCAGGGCTCCTTGTTCTGTTAGACCTGTGCAGATTTCAAAAAGGAAAATTTTGAATCTATAGGGATTGGACCAAAAGCAGTGGGGGGTGGCTGCAGTCATGTCAGCACGTGTCTGGTCACAGGAAAGCTGAGAAGGTTCCAGAAGGATCTTTTCCTTGTGGAGTGTGGAGCTGCTGAGGATGATGTTCCCTGTCTGGCCACGCTTTGGAGTGTACCTCCTCCTGCATCAGAAATGGCCAAGATTATTTGTCTTCTGTGTACTAAAATGAAATTAACTTTGTACAATTTAATAATGTGAGGAATTGTCTCTATTTTTGACAAGGAGGTAGAGATTGTTCTCTAGCAAACTGCTTGACATAAGCTGAAACTTGTGCTGTCACAATCTTTTCTACTTTAGGAGTAGCTTCTAATTACTGAGATTATATCTTTTTGTTAATGATGATCTGCATAGGGGAATCACAGTTATTTGCTGTATGTTCAGAGGATAATTAATGTTGTCCTTTGGTGACTTTAAAATCAAGCTCATTATCTGCTTCTATTTGGGCTTGTTTAAATTTGTTAAAAAAACAGGACTGATGAGGAGCAGCTTTTCTAGGATGTGGTGGCAAATTTCTTTTTAAAAGGCTCTAGGAGATCTGCTAAACAGCCTTGATTGCTTTGAAATGGGACTTTGCCTTTTTGTAGATCAAAGAAGTTCTTGAGAGCCCTCATTTACTGACAGTGATCAAAATCGAAGAGGCTGGAGATGAAATTGTGAGCAATGCCATTTCCTTTGCCCTGTACAAAGGCAAGTAATTGTTTTCCTGGGTTTGTTTGGGAATTTAAAAATGAGTAGAAAAAGGTTGGGTGTTTATTTTCTAGAACAGCTTTCCTTAGAGCAGTGTCATCTCTCTAGAGCTAAGCTCCTGCCACAGTGTGGAGCTTCTCTTTCTCTGAAGGGGTGTGGGCAGGCTACAGCAGCAGTATGGGATCTCTCAGTGTGGGCAAGATCCAAACCAGGCAATTGGGAAGGCATTTTGGAAAGCCTTGGGGATGTTGGTAGGGTCCCATTGGGAATCCTGCAGAATCTCTGCAGTGTAGAGGGTGCAGGACACTGAGGAGCCTGAAGGAAGTACTGTGCTGATCTTGGTTATGAGGTGCTCCTGGCAGCTCCTTTGTGGCCTTAGACCATAAATAGGTCCCTGAGCCTCCAGCATTCTTCAATCAGGAAGGTGTGCATGAGTTTGGGGGAAGGCACTTAAAAGGAGTCTTGTCCTGGTAGTGTGACAAGCAGAGATGATAAATGTGCCTGGTCTTTACCAGAGGTTGTTCCTCCTCTGCAGCTTTCAGCACCAACGAGCACGACAGGGATAACTGGAATGGGCAGCTGAAGCTGCTGCTGGAGTGGAACCAGCTGGACCTGGCCAGTGATGAGATCTTCACCAATGACCGAAACTGGGAGGTACAGCCCCCTTCTGTGTGGGTGCAGGCAGCTGTGGGGAGGGACACATCCCAGCAGGAACCACTGTCTCAGCACTCAGGCTCTGTAAGGGAGACTGGCTGTTCCTTCTGTGCTGTCACGTTCCATTCAACCTGGAGAAGAGCAGGTCACTCCTCTTTGGGAGCTGCTGCTTCCTCCTCTCATCTCTGCTGTGGCCGAGGACAGCACCCCAGGGAAGGGCTGGAGCTGTGTTAGGGCAGGGTTAGGTTGGATATCAGGAAAAGGTTCTTCCCCCAGAGGGTGCTGGGCACTGCTCAGGCTCCCCAGGGAATGGGCACGGCCCCGAGGCTGACAGAGCCCAAGGAGCACTGGGACAACTCTCTCAGGGATGTACAAGGTGGGATTGTTGGAGTGTCTGTGCAGGGCCAAGAGTTGGACTGGATGATCCTTGTGGGGCCTTTCCAACTCAGGATATTCCATGAAGCCATGATTCATCATTCCATGATGATCCATTCTATGATCACTGGTTGCAAAGGTGATCTGCCCATGCCAAAAATGCTCTGGGCCATCCAGCAGAGGCAATTGCTTGCAGAAAAAACCTGATTCTGATGAAAATGTGAGAGGTACCACGTGTCAGGCCTTAGATAAGATTAGCGTGTCTCACGTGCTTCCTAACACTTGCTTTTCCATTTCTTCCTAGTCTGCTGACCTACAGGACGTGATGTTCACAGCCCTGGTGAAAGACAGGCCCAAATTTGTCCGACTCTTCCTGGAGAACGGCTTGAATCTGCGGAAGTTCCTCACCACAGAGGTCCTGAGGGAGCTGTACACCAACAACTTCAGCAGCCTGGTGTTCAAGAACCTGCAGATCGCCAAGAACTCCTACAATGATGCCCTCCTCACCTTCGTGTGGAAGATGGTGGAGGACTTCCGGAGAGGCCTCAAAAGAGACTACAAAAATAGCAAGGATGAGATGGAGATAGAGCTTTCAGTGAGTGATGAGCACTTTGATTCTGCTGTCAGTGAGGTTATCTGGTCTGCAGTGGTTAAAGCAGGAAATGCCTTTGACCCAAATATCCTTTAATGCCAGCTTCAGGAGAAACAGGGAGGACTTAACTCATGGTAGTGTGTGAACAGCTGGCAGAGAGCTGAGAGAAGGGATTGGTGGGGTGGCTGTGAAAGGAAGAAAATACAAAAGCAGGAGACTCCAGGCTCACATTTGTTCCAGTTTAAAACATTTGATGAGCTTAGGTCTGAGTTCCTGCTCTCTTTTTCAGGAGGAGTGTCCCACCACAAGGCACCCGTTGCAAGCTCTGTTTATTTGGTCAGTTCTTCAGAACAAGAAAGAGTTGTCCAAAGTCATTTGGGAGCAAGTAAGTTGAGTTCCTCTTTATTCCTCCTTGCAGGCAGTGCAGAGGGGTTCTGTGTCTTTGGTTTGTAGGTGTTTGAAGGCTCCACATCCAGCTTGCAAACACAGGTAATTGCTGGATGACTCTCAGTAGGTTTTATATTGCCCATTTTGTGTCTGGGTTTGGATTTTATACTTCATTTCCTAAGGTTGTGTGTGAATCAGCAGCCCGCATCCATTGTATGTTGTCATCTCTACTCAAGCTGGGATGCTGAGTTCCCACCCATTCCACAGCATGGATGGGCTCTGGTTCCAAGTGTTCGATTGCAATCCAGTTTCTAATTTGGATTAGACAGTAATTTAATGATTGTAGAATCAAAGAGAGAATTCTGGACTGGGAACTGAGAAGCTGTGAAATGGAGGGTAATTTTTAAAGGATTCCACCTGGTATAGTGAAAGGTGTCCCTGCCCATGGCAGGGGGTTGGGATGACATCTTTAGGTCTTTAAGATCCTTCCCAACCCAAATCATTGTGATTTTAGGATTCTCTGATCGTGTTCCCTTCACAGAGGGATTTGCATGACTTCACTCTCTCTCCACAGACCAGAGGCTGCACTTTGGCAGCCCTGGGGGCCAGTAAGCTCCTGAAAAGCATGGCCAAGGTGAAGAACGATATAAATGCTGCTGGTGAGTCCGAGGAGCTCGCTAATGAGTATGAGACAAGAGCAGTAGGTAAGTGCCTGTTTTGTGAGTCCTTCAGGAATTTAGTGGGAAGGGCCAGAAACCAGGGAATTAAAAACTAGATATCTAACATGAAATAAATTTTTCTCTAATGTCAACATGCATTTTTACTCCTTGGAAATTTCTTCCACACCATTTGTTCCCAGCAGTAATTTTGTGTCCTGTCTTTAAGAGCTTGGCTTCAAAAGGTGGGTGTTGGGAGGTGGTTTTTTTTGGGGTAGAGAATTTATTTAATGAGGAAGAAAAGCTGCTTAGCTCTACTGGCAAGGCTGAAGAAGGGTGCCAACAAACAGGAAGGAGGATATGGAAAAAGGGGAACTTTCCACATTGAGTACTGGTAATATTCAGGTTGGGAAAAGCTACCCTTCAAGTTTGTGGGTGTATTTTTGGGGAGTTAAGAACAAGTTGTAGGTAAAAAGTAGATTGAATTCTTAAATTTTGAACAGCAAAATCATAGGCCTTACTTACAATAAGATGACAAGATCCTGTGGTGCAGGGGGTTGTGGTTTCTTAATTTGGGGGAAGATGCAGCACAGTGATACCTTGGGGACTTCATCAGGGGTTGTGTCTTGCCTGAGCAGAAAACCTCCCCAAGTTAGAGTAGGTGACAGGTAAAGGGCAATTGGAAACAGCTGAATAGGAAACCACAGGAGTGCTGCTGGAAAGGGCTTCTAGAAGCCTCCAGTCCAGTCTTCTCACTGAGGTGGTGTCACCACAGGACCAAACCGGCTCTGTGGTGGCCTCTTTTAGCCACGTCTGGAAAATCCCCATGGATGGACATTGGTTTTTGGCAGTTTTAGGGAAATTGTGTTGGTGGTGGACTGGACAGTTCTGAGTTAATGGTTGGACTTCACCTTAGAGGTGTTTTCCAGCCTAAATGATTCTGTGACTTTACAAGGAGCAGCACAAGGCCACACTGGAAATATCTTGCTTGTTTCCAGAGAGTATCTCCTATTCCACAAAGCAAAAACTGCTTAGATAAGACTTTTTAAAAAAGGTATCTGCATCCCTCAGGGCTGGTGATATAGCAAGACACTAAGGAGTGAACGGGTGAACAGTGCATTTCCCAGTGAAAAAGCATCAGATTCGGACTTTGCCAACCCTGCTGTTAATATGGGACTGACTGTAATTGATTAGGTCAGTGCCAAATGGAATTTAAGAGAAGAGGGCAAAATAAGTAGATTTACTGAATCATCTAAGGAGAAATTCACATTTTTTACTCAATTTTTTAGTGCAGAACTAAGAACACTCTATGTCATTTAGTGTTATGGTTTTCCATCCAGCCACGAGTTGTGTATGAAAGTTTAAAATGTGCACATGAGGCTGTAAAGCAAAGCACAGTCGTTCTACAGCGCTGAAAACATGAAAAGCATTCTTGTGTCTGCATGCTTTGATGTTACAAATACTACACTGAAGATGTTTGCACCTGAGTTGGTGGGAAATGGAAGCTGGAGCTCAGTGTGGAGCTGCTGCTTTCTTCCAGAGCTGTTCACCGAGTGCTACAGCAACGACGAAGAGCTGGCTGAGCAGCTGCTGACGTACTCCTGTGAAGCCTGGGGAGTGAGCAACTGTCTGGAGCTAGCAGTGGAAGCCAAAGACCAGCAGTTTATTGCCCAGCCAGGGGTGCAGGTAATGGCAGTGTAGGAGGAAAGGTGAACCAGGTGACTGTACCTCTTGTGAGCTAACAGGGGTGTGGCTCTGCTCCTGGAAACAGGAGGTGGCTGATTTGGCCACAGATGTAAATCAGGAGGAAAAAATCCTGACTCTGGGCTATAAATCATAATGAATTGGGTAATAAGGACTGCCTGAAGTGGTTTCTGGTTTGGCACTGCTCTGGATGTGCACAGTGTGGGTGTAACACCCTGCATGGATGAGCATTGCATATATTGCAGTGGTTTACAAGTGTTCCATCCATCAGGTCAAGTCCTGCTCCAGCCTCATTTTTAGCTCCTCATCACAGGGATGGAGGGTGGCTGCACTAAGGAGCCAGCGCTCTGTTACTGATGCAGAAGATTTTCTGTGTTGTTGAAACAGAAATCTCAAGTATTTTGATTGAAATCTCAAACTTCAGGGTTTATTTTTTACCAAATCAAATGTTCTCTAATAGCATTCCTAAGTTATTTTGTTGCTGTTACAACAAATGAGGGTGTTTTCTTCTTCCCTGCAGAATTTCCTTTCCAAGCAGTGGTATGGAGAGATTTCAAGAGACACCAAGAACTGGAAGATTATACTGTGCCTGTTCTTTTTCCCGTTAATAGGCTGTGGTTTCATCTCATTCAGGTAATCAACTGACTTTTCATTAGTGGGAAAATCTTTTCAGAGGGCAAGCAAGTCAATTAGTTGTAGAATGTTAGGGCAAGTCAGGCTGGGTGGAGATCATCCAGTCCAACCCTGTGCTCTGACAGGGTCAGCTGGAGAAGGTTGCCCAGGACTGTGTCCAGTTTTGGATATCTCCAAGGGTGGAGACTCCACAGCCACTCTGGGAAACCTCTTCTGGTGTTCAGTCAGTCTTAAAGGTAGTAAAAAGCAGAAGGAGCTTTTTACTGTGTTTCACTCTGATCTTGGTTTTAAGATCATACAATCACAGGATGGTTTGGGTTGGAAGGGACCTTGAAGCTTGTCTTGTTCCCACCTCTGCCATGAGCAGGGACATGTTCCACTAGCCCAGGTCTCTCCAAGCCCCATCCAAGCTGGAAGTTGTACCAGTTTACTAGTGTGTCTGAGGGCAGTGGGTGCAGGATGTCTTTACCCCTAGAGTAACACCCTGAGCTGGACTTTGCACCCTTCTCACTTTTCACCTTGAAGAACACAAATGTTTCCAGGCATGAAAGCTACGCTTTGAGACCTTTTCTCTCTTTTAATTCCTCAGGAAAAAGCCTGTGGAGAAGAGCAAGAAACTCTTCTTGTATTATGTGTCTTTCTTCACCTCCCCCTTTGTGGTCTTCTCCTGGAACGTCATCTTCTACATCGCTTTCCTGTTGCTCTTTGCCTACGTGTTGCTCATGGATTTCCAGAAGGAACCCACGGCCCTGGAGATCATCCTTTACGTGCTGGTCTTCATTCTGCTTTGTGATGAAGTGAGACAAGTAGGCAGCGCTTGCAGCCCCAAAAAGTTCAGTGTTAGAGGCAAAGCCTTGTGGTTTTTCCCCTCCAAGGCAGTGCAGGCTGGTGCTCAGGGACAGGGGAGCCACTTCTTAGGAGAGGTGTTCAGGTAGCTCAGGGCTCAGTGAGGGATTTTTTGCTCTGATGTTTAATTCCTGCTTGTGACCCTGTAGCTGCAGTGTCTGTGCACCAAGAGGATAAGCTGATGCCAGTGCAGGTATTTCCCAGGAATGCTGGGCTTGCCAAAGTAGTTGATAATAAAGGGTCAGATTTAGCACATTTATCTTGGTGCATGCCTTTAGGTTTAAGTCATTCCTGCCTCTCTTCTCTACATCCCACCCCCTTTAGTTTTTGTTTTACTGATAAGCCACATATCTTTATGCATTTCTATTTAGCTTTTAATCATCTATGCAGTTTTTGCTGGTTTAGTGTAGACTCAGGGACCAGCTTTGGATTATTTGTGGTGTGGGAACAGCATGTGGCACTGCCTTCATGGCCAGGCATGTAGCTTGTATCTTCTCCTCACTTCACGTGGAATCTGTTGGGTTTTGGGCAAGCTGCTCTCTGCCAGGCCATGGTCAGAGCAGTGGGAGGATGCTGGGGGAGTCAGGAGAGCAGTGGCTGTGTGGGTTTGGTGCAGTGCTGCTTTCTGACTCTCCTGTAAGGCCTGAGTCGCCTCCCAAGCATTTGTGGGTGATCTGCTGGACCATCCCACCCTGCAGTAATGTTTTGTATGTGAGTTCAGGTGACGTTTCTGATGTTGATGTTACTGTGGTCTTTTCCCCTTTTAATAGTCAAGGTGGAACCCTGTTGATGCCAACTTTACTTGCTAAGAAAATGGGGGAAAAGTAAAACATTTTTTTGCAATGAAGACACTAACGGAGTGTTTGTTTCTGCTGATTTAGGTTCTGGTGTCTCTGGACCTGTCCTTGCACATCCTGGGTATACCCAGCAAAAGTCCTGGGGGAAAGCCTTGGGGATAGAAACCTTATTTTCCCAACAATGTCCCTTTTTCTCACTACCCTGAGCGGATAGAGCTGCTGCAATTCCCATTAGTAGCTGGTGGCCAGACTGTACCAGTTTGACAGTGGAGGCAGCTAAAACAGAGACTTAATTGAAGATTTGAAGTTCTCTAGCCAGTGTTCTGGCTGCAAAGCTGTTTTCCTGAGGAGGAGAAATGGAGCAGAATGCAGAGCAGTGTCCCAATCCTCTAAACTTCTCAGGGAAATTCCTCCCTGGCTTCCCTGAGATAGACCATGTATGCATTGGTCTAACTCTGCATCAAAGTTGTATCTGTGTCCTTCATATTAAAAGGGAAAAAAAAGAGGGATATCTCAGATTTTGTTTTCACATCCAAGGCAGAGTAAGAGTAGCTTGCCTGGGCTCCCACTGTAGCTGCTGCAGTCGAATAACCGGTTTTGGGGAGAAATCAGCCCTTGGTGTGGAAAAACTCTGACCTGTAAGCCACTGGCTCAGCCTTGTTTTCAGCTCTGATGGTCCTAGGGAGGTGTAAGTAGCTGGAGCTGCTCTCAGTGTCGTTTAGAGCTGTTGTGGCCATAGGGAAATCGGAGAGGCTTTGTCCCTGCTGCCTCCTTAGCCACGTGGAGGTAGCCTCCAGCCAGGTGAGTGGGTAGACTGGTGGGGTGTGAAGGAAAGCCCTATTTTCTCCAGTGGAGAAGGAGTCTGGGCAGAACCTCTGTGTGCTGTAACTCTGAGCAGTGGGAACTGCTTGGAATTCGGAGGACTGAGCAGCACCTCAGTCCCAGATGTTTGATTTAGGGAGCTACTGAGCAGAGACAGCACCTAGGAGAAAACTCTCCTTGATTTGTGTTTCCTGTAGAAATACTAAGGGCAGAATTGCCTTCCTTGGATATGCCAGTTAGAGATTCACTGGGCAGTACTCCCTGCAGCTTTGATTACTCCAATGACAATTGAAATTAAAAAGAATTATGACTGGGGACACAGTTTATTTCTGCAGGCCTGGCAGAGGCTTCTCCTGATTAAGCTTCTTGTTCTTATGAATCACGTCTGAATTGGCTCCAGAAGTTGGTTCTTGCACAGACTTTGGATCCAGGCTGCTGTGCCAGTGAAGCTGGGAGTGAGCAGAGATTCTCACTAGGCTTGCAATTCAGAAATGGAGAGCTGTGTAATTAAAAGAATAAATTAAATCTGCATCTTGGATCCAAAGCGTGTGCCTGTAGCCGGGGGCAGGTTAGGGAATGAGCTCTGTGAAGGGAGAGAAGCCAGGATACATCAGCTCCCCTTAAACCCTGACCCCCCTCTCCCTGCAGTGTTTCATGGGTCACACCAGGACCCCAGAAAACAGGTTGCCAGTAACTTGGGGCATTGCTGGATACATTAAACCTGTCTTTTTGGGGAAATTGAAAGCCATCTGAACACTGGTGTACCTGTTGTGTGACAGAAAGTGAATTGGGCAAGGACACTGTGCTGTGGGGGGGGTTACTTTCTGTTCTTTTCCCTTCCCAGTGGTACATGAATGGCAGCAAGTACTTCTCAGACCTGTGGAATGTTATGGATACCCTTGCAATCTTCTACTTCATAGCAGGGATTGTGTTCAGGTGAGTAGTACCTTTTCTCATGTCCATGTTATGCCTTTGCTTCCTGGTGGGTTTTGACTCCCACCTGTAATGAAATTTTGGGGGGGCAATGTGTTAATGAAATTCCCTGTTCTTTATGAAGGCCCCAAATATTGCCAAGTGTTGACATTAAAAAAAGGAGATGTTTGGGATTTTGTCTGGCTCCTGTTACTATTTAGTGTGACCACCTGGGCTCTGTGTTGTATTTAAGGGGATTATGATTGTCCCTACAGCAGCCTAACAATGTCATCATCTGCCAGAAGCTGTTTTACATGGTGGGGTGAGTTAAAAACCACGGCAATGAAACGATGGAAACGGATTTTGCAAAGCAGTTGTTGAGTCAGCTGTAACTCAGTCTCTGTTGCCTCAGTGCAGGGGCATGGCTGTTGCACTGGGGTGCTTGTGGGGGGCTGTGGGAGTAGCTCCAGGTACAAATTTCTTTGCTGTTAATAGCTTTAAGGGTAAGAGAAAAAATGCAGGAAAGGAGAAAAGGAAGAAAGGGTGTAAAGAAGGTGTGCATTAACCATTTCTGTCACCTGTCATTACATGGGGGAGGGCATGGGGCCTGGGATAGCTGTGCTTTGCTTTCCAATTACTCACTTTCCACTCCCCATTTCTGTGTTTCAGTGTGTCTTTATCTGATTTCTTCATGATTCACCCACGGCTTCTCTTTGTTTTCTTTTACTGTCTCCATCAGGCTTCACTCTGATGAAAGCTCTTGGTATTCTGGGAGAGTCATTTTCTGTTTGGACTACATAGTTTTTACCCTGAGGCTCATCCATATTTTCACAGTTAGCAGGAATCTAGGACCCAAAATTATTATGCTGCAGAGGATGGTAAGATTCTGGCAGCTTTTCAAGAGTGTCTAAATAAATGATGTGACACTTTTTTTTCCCCCTCTTCCCTTAAGAGTGGAATCAGCATGTTCTGATGAAGGCACAAGTTAAATCTGCTAAACAGGATGAATTAAGATTGAAATGGGACCTGATTAAGAGCAGGGCATTTTTCTGTGCCAAGGGAAAGAATAAGGGTCAGGCTGAAGAACAGAAGGGGGAATTTGCTTCCTGGTAGCTTTTGTCTTCCACGTCTCAAACGTTTCCGTGGTACTTCTGTTGCTCACATGTGTTGCCCAAACAAGACAGTGATGGTAGATGGTACCAGGAGGAGGATTTTGGTCCTCCCCTGCATCCATCACACGAGTACCTGAGGAAGAGAGGGTGGTGAGGAGCCTCTCACACAGTGCTAGAAATTCATGGAACTATTGGCCAGAGTGTCTGGGCTGTAAATGCTGGTTGGAAGCCATCCAGAGTGGCATTTCCAGAAGCTTTCACCTCATACCTGGCTTCAGGGGATGCAGCCACAGTCCTTGGACCTTTGTGGAGCCTGTCTGATGCCAGGGGGATATTCTGTATTCTGAAACATGCCTGGCTTTCATGGTTGCGTAAACATTGTTGAAGTTCTCTGTGTGGGAGTGGTCAGTTGTTACCCTGTCTGTTGATGAAGTTGGGAGCAAAAAGCCACGTGTGGCTTGCAGCAGACCTGCAGTGGGCACTGATGCCTGTTGTCCTTTTTCAGATGATAGATGTCTTCTTCTTCCTCTTCCTCTTCGCTGTGTGGATGGTGGCTTTCGGTGTGGCCAGGCAAGGCATCCTGAGGAAGAACGAGCACCGCTGGGAGTGGATCTTCCGGTCTGTCATCTACGAGCCCTACCTGGCCATGTTTGGCCAGTACCCTGATGATATTGATGGTATTTATCTCCTGGGAGGGTCTCTCCTGGCTGGGTGGAAGGCCCTGTCCTTCTAGAGGTTGTCCAGCCCTGTGTTGACCCCTTGCCTCCAAGTCTGATGGGGAGGCCACAGGGATGGTGAGGACAGGACCTGGGGCTGGGCCCAGCAGAACGAGGAGTTCACTGTTTGCTCTTCTGTCTCGCCCTCTGAGGTACCACCTACAACTTTGACCACTGCACTTTTTCTGGGAACGAGTCCAAGCCCTTGTGCGTGGAGCTGGATGCCAACAACCAACCGCGCTTCCCGGAGTGGATCACCATTCCCCTCGTGTGCATTTACATGCTCTCCACTAACATCCTCCTTGTGAACCTGCTCGTGGCCATGTTCGGGTACGTAACGACAGAGCCGTGGCTTCCCAGGCATCCCTGTACTGACACAGCTCTGGGAAAGGGAGTGGAGTGCTGGGAAACAGCAGGAAGCCAGCCCTTGCCTCTGCATCTCTGGCAGCAGCTTGGTGGAAGCTGTGCAGTGTCCTGGGGAGGGGTTGCTGCCTTTCCTGACTCCATCTCTAAGCATCCTCTGCACGGTGGGCTTCGTGCAGACCCCCGTGGGTCACACAGGGGATGGTGCTGGATCAGGGCCTTTCCAAGTGTGAGTTGCTGCCCGAGTGACCTTGCTGGAATGAATAAATCAGTTGTTATCACTGTCTCCTCAGGGCACTGAGGTTTCATTATCCTGAGCTGCCCTGTGCTGAGGAGGGGTCTGTTACTGCTTTGACGGACCTGCCGTTCATTGTTCTGACTTACACCACATCCCCTTGGGACATAGAAAAGGACTGTGTCTTGAAAAGTGCCATCATCTCTAGACCAGCAAGAGCAGGGAACATCTTCCTCAGCTTCTTCCAGAAATCTTCGTTGTTTCCCCTGCAAGCTCTGACAACGCGGGTTAATCATGGGAAGTCCTTCATATCAGACTTCGGGGGTGTGTTGCCCTCCTGTCTCACTTGGGAATGCAGTTGGAGTAGTGCTGTGGCTCTGTTCCCATTCCCAGCCCTGCTCCTTTTCTGCTTTACACTCACTCACAACGTAACAGGAGTACTCAAAACCTCTGGCCACCCTTCTTGAGGACCACTAGGTTTATTTTTGTGTTTTGATGGTACCTTGGCAGGTATTTGCTTTGGCAGCAGGAGTATTGAGAGGACTCTTGGTGCTCCTCAAGAGGATCTCCCATCTGAAGGACTCTGCCAGTGTTTCCTGGCCTGAGATGAGATGTTTGCGTGTGATAAGTTGAGAATGCCTCAGATTTAGGGTCTGCTCTCCCCTCAGCTCTGAACCTTTCTCCCCAGACTGACCTGGACTCTAAAGACAGTAAGAAATGTGATTTTTGGCAAGGCAGGCAGGACTGGTGCAGCACATCTGTGTTTCCCTGAGCTGCAAGGACCTGGGGACAGACAGCCATGCTCATACTCCCTAGAAAGGGTGCAAGCACCTCACAATAATGAAGGAAAGTGTAGCAATAAGCCAGCTCTACCCTAAAAACCTGTAATATTTGCTAGAACACTTGCTTTACCTAGTGGTAAATGCTCTAGTTTATGCTGTTAGGCCAGTAAAACATCCCTAGTATTTACCAGTTGTATTTATCTTTTAAACAAAGGGGGAATTTCCACCAGGTGAAGGTGTTCATTTATCTCATGTAAAGGTCCATCAGGCTCTCAGCAGAGACATTTTGGGAGCATCCATCTACCATTGAAAGGTCAGGCAGCCTGGGAGCTGTTTACTCCTCTGGGTTGTTGCTTTGCTGGGTTCATACAGTGCTTAGTGCCGTGGGTTTGATCCCTGCCTGGAGTGTCCTTAATACCTCTGCTAAAAATCTCAGGAGCTTTTCAATTTATTGTTAGTGTTTTAGGTTTAGGTTCAGGGTTTTTTTCCTAAGAAAGAAGTTATCTGGTGGATTAATAAGATCCAGTATCTTGTGGAGAAGCATCCTGTTCTCATGTATCTAAGCTAGAAGAAGATTGCCAAGAGCTGAGGTAGTAAAAATACATGGAATGTTTTCTCCCTATTCAGATTTTTTCCAGTTTGTTTGTAACTTCAAGGATTTTTTTTTCCTGCTGTCTTAGTTCCTCCTATTTGCAAATTATTCTCTTAAGAAGAAGAACAAACCAAATAACCTCCTAGTTAATTAAAATTACCACCTTCAGAATGACTATGACTGGGGCCCCTAACCTCAGAAGGACATGGAGCTGCTGG
>VZRS01013415.1:0-23120 GCA_013398055.1 Ifrita kowaldi
TCCCTCCTCCCTTCTTTCCCCTTCCTCCTACCCCTTCCCTCTTTCCCTTTCCTCCTTCTTCCCTCCCTCTTCCCTCCTCTGTCCTCCCTTCGCCTTCTTCCCTTCTTCTCCCCTCTTCTCCCTCCTCCCTCTTTTTCCTGTCTCCTTCTATCATCCCTCTTCCCTGCTCCCCCTTCCTCCTCCCTCTTCCCTCTTCCCCATTTCCTTACTCCCTTTCCTTACTCCTACTTTCCTTACTTCTTATCCTGAAGCAGCTGGATTTAAAACACAGTTAACTCAGTAATTATATATTTGAATTCCTTTCAGACTCTTAGGTAAATACCATCTGGTCGTGATGATTTGTTACTTTTTATCGATATGTCTAAAATCTCCTCTGCTGACACTTCATTTTGAGACTGACATTCAAACACAGAGAAACAACCAAATTTCCCATCTTCGCAGGGAACATGGATATGAAGAATTCATTTTTCTTTTCTGCTATGACATTATCTTCCTTGTATGATTCTTTTACATCTTGGTCATTTGTAAATCCCATAAACTCTCTGGCAAGTTTCTTGCTTTTGATGGATATGAAAAACTTTTTATTATTACTTCTTTTATTTTAGAAACTTCAGCAGCTTGTTTCTCACACTAATCTTTTCATCCCATTTTTATTAAGTTTTAACATTCGACTTGTCCACAGCAAAGCCTTTTTGCTATTTTCATTGAGTGCACATGCCTTCCACTTCTGAAAGATATTGATTTATTTCTAAACTAAACTGGAGGGGGTTACTTCACTTTGAAGGATGACACAAATGAAAAAATATGGGGAAAACAGGGGAAAAAAAAAAAAGGGCTGTTTAGTTAAAGGAATGAATTTTACAGGATAAAAAAATAAGAAAAAAGGAAATAAAGGAGATTAATCATGTAGTTAAATTTACACTATATCTAATGTCAGGTTATGAAACAAATGTGGGTTTTTTTTCATTCCACCTCAGTATTTGTAGCAGGTGCTCCTTAGGGAAAGGGCACTGTGCATGCTGTTCTCTCAGCCACAACACTATTTCCTCTAACATTCCTGATGGCGACTTGAACAGCCTACCTTTACATGGCAACACAGGGGTGGGTCTTGGCTACTTTACAGCGTTTGTACTTCACAGCCTGGTTGTGTTATTTGTAATATTTTTCAATAGCTGTGTGGTCCTATAAGGAAGGGTGCAGCCAGACCATCCAGTTATCCGAACTAATTTTCACAAGAACCTGTAGCCCGCAACTCAGAGCTGTCAGCTTTTAAGTCCATTTGGAAAGGCCTCTGATTTTTCAAACCTTATACAGCCATTCCCTGCCAGTTGAGAAGAAACAGGTCTGGCAGTGGAAATGAATAAATGATTAGAGGGCATCCCTAGAAAATGAATAGAAACCTGATAATTTTATATGTTGCATTCAGTTCAGAGATACAGCTTTCTAATACTGGCAGCTGTTGTCTGTTTATTTAGAATGTGGGTGGTGCTTAGTTTGGGGTCTTTTTTTTGTGGTGTTAAAGTCTTGTTTTCCACAGCAATATTTAAAATAGTGTCATAAAGCTTGTCAGTACATGCTAGCTTTATTTTAGAACTTATTTATGCTGCAAATCAAACTGGAAATAAATGCATAAACAACAGTTGCATATAAAAGTAGATCAAGACTTTTTTTGACATAAGGTTCCAAAGGCAAGCACCCAAATGGTGTAACTAAGCTAAACACGAACTTTCTGAAGGGTTAAGCATCTGGGGCTCCTAATTGTATTGACCCAAACTGGGAATGCCTAGTAGTTCCTCAGAAAATCCATTCTCTTTCTGTTAATAAGAGTTTGGGGTTCCTACTGTGGAATTTGTATTTTCGAAGCATTAGGAAGAGGTGCTAAGACAACCATTTGGTATTCCAAAATGCATAACCATTTTTACAGAAATTTTTTTTTTTAAATATATATATATACATATTCCTCAATCTACCTCTGCTAATGAATTCAATCGATTGGATGTCCCTACTTTACCAACCCTTGAACTCCCCACAGGATATTTGCCTCACTTTTCTAATGGGAATGTTCTGCTGCAAGGTGGTTACATTGCTTCTGTAAACCTCACTGAAATCCATACATTCCTGCTTTTACAGAACTATTTGCTGGGCCTAGAATATTACGTTCTCACTGCATAATGGGATGTGTGTCCATGAGTGTGAGTGGGAAATGGGAAACCTGCTTGAGCAGTGGAGGATGCACTGTCCTTGAAAGTACCTGTCATTGATTGCAATTATAACTTTTCCATAGGGCGAAAAATGTTTGGGTTTGGAACTTTTGGGGCAGTTAACATAACCTGACAATGCAACCTATTTCAATTGTAAACTGCTGGTGGTAAAAACAGACTATTATCCACACTTATGTAAGCGCTATCATAATGGGTGCTTTGAGGATTTTTAGTAGTGAAAAGAGAAATACTAAGATGAGGAAATTCTATTTTCTGGGAAAATAAAAGATATCTCACTTTTAAAGTTTTTGTAATAAATCAGAACGGAAAAAAAAAAAGAATTAGGAAAAAAAATCCATGGAATGTAATATTCAAAACATATTTCTTTAGAATGAAACATTTCTTTAATCACTTTTTGGCTGAGGGTTTTTTTGCACAAAATCTGAAATATGCAGTTTCATGTTGCTTACCTTTACATACTGAAGTCTGACCTTTCCAGGTAACAGACACTGATTCTGTTCAATTCCATGTAAATCCTCTAACAGATTAAGTTTCCATATTGCACCAAGTGATGTGCAGTTGCTGAAAAATTGTGTCACTTGAATCCTCAATTCATTATGAGGAGCATATCTCATCCATTCATAAGAGAATCTAGGATAAGCAGAGTTATACTTTCCAGGATGCTGGGAAGCACAGAAAGAGAGAATCCTTTAGCAAAAAAATAACCCAAATCAGATGGACAAGTGTAAAATGTAACCTTCAACTGCCTGGTACTCCATATTCCAGTGATCTCTATTGTTTTTCAAAACTTCTGCTGAAGCCTTCAAATTCCCTAACACATTTCTCAGGTCTTCGAAGAGGTGATGCAAATTCCTACATGTTTTCATAGAAAACACGTTTAGTGTTCAGCCGTAAACTAAATAAACCACCTGCAGAACCTGAAATTCTAAAAGCATTCTGGTAGCTGATTAATTCTTGATCTTTATTGACACAGTTGTATTTAAATAAGTCTAAGTGGTAACATGGTATGAACAATCTGGACATCTCAACAGCTGATATTACTACCAGTAAGAAGACAAAAGCAGTTTCAGATTTGGGCAATGGATTAGAAAAAAAAGTTTTCCCGTAAATCTCTCCAGTTTACTTCCAAGCCTAAGTGAATTACCCACACAGGTATGGGGCAGAACTGCTGTACATTCCAGGGCTTCTTATTCCCAGGTTAGTGCCTGAATAACACTGCAAGTCTTCCTACCATTCCTGGCATTGACTGTTGCTCCTGTAATTGCCTTCACTGTTATGAGTCTTTTTTTTCCCCCCCTTTCCTTATAAAAGAAATTACAGCTTGTCTCTGTAGAAGATAAAACCTGAGTAACTGCTGTACCAAAGAAATGCAGCAGGTTTTGCAATAATGTGAAGAAGGGAAGATATCCGACTTGTGGGCAACTAAATACATTCCACACATAGGCCCAGAGGAGAGCCACTTATTTTTGACTCCTTTTAGATATTTTTGTCTAAAAAAAAGGTCTTTAGCCCCCTTGATTCTCAATGAAGAAACTTTGAGACCAGCCATGACAGGACTCACGTTGTTAAGCCTGCTGGGTAGCGCCAGTACAAAACGGGATGACAGAGTCACCCACAAAGAGAGCTGTCTTATTTATCTTCATGCCAGCAAACTGATGCACTCCTAGCAGTAGTAGTTTTCCCTGTAATCATTTGTATTATTATTTATAACAAATTACATGTCAAGGGCACAATGGCACATTGGTGTATCCCATTAATTTTTTGTGTGAGGGGTGGAGGGAATAAAAGGCTATTACTGTTACCAGAAATACATTGACAATTTATTTTACCTGTGAACTGAGAAGTTCTTTGCATTGAAACTTTTATGAAACAGATAGAACAGGAAAGAGGCACACTCAGACAGACTTAAGAGATGGAAGGAGAAAAAAGAGAAGCAGGAGACTGAGGCTTGGAGAAGAGTCAGATATGGATATGAGTTGAAATGTTGCCTTTAATTATATATTGTTATTTAACTAAGACAAAGTTGTTTTCCAGAAAAGCACTATTAAATGCACATTTTCCAGGAGATCTGTTGATGAATATTTAGTTTGAGGTAGTCTACTGGTGACACTGTAGATGACATGCAATTTTTAAGAGGATGATGTAACATTCTCTACAAGGAGTTGTTGTAGGTTGTTGGTTTCAAGCTTCGTGCAGGAGTCATTCCGTGAGATTCATGGCAGGAATGTATCCTAAACAAGGATAAGGGGAGGCAGAGGCAGTTCAGAACAAGGTTTAAGCATCACAATGAGTTTAATAAGCAACTGAGAGCAAGAGAAGAAAAATGTGAAAACATTTGTGAAAGAAGTAGGGGTAGGAAGAATGAAAGCTTGAACTCTGTGGCCTGTGTTCACACAAGATGATTGTAATTGTCCTTTTTGGCCTTAAAAATCCATGAATCTATGAATGAATGAATGAATCTATGATTCTGGGACAAAAGCTGAGAGAGGGTTCAAAGATTGCAGGTCCAAAGTCAAACTCATCAGTGAAGACTTATGAAAAGACATGATTGATGACTAACCTTGTCCTTAGATTGTACGTGAGGCTACTGCTTTTTAAAAGTGACACTTGTCACTTTTCCGTCTCAGCAGGACGAGAAGAAAAACATATATATAATCTTTGTCAACATCAATTTTTCTTTCAGGTTTATTGCAATCATAAACTGTACTGCACAATGAAAAAATACAGTGTCACCTTGGGTCCATCAAACTTGACACTAAAAGGTTAAATGGATTTCTTAGCTTAGCTGGATCCAAAGAGGAAGAGTACCCACAGAATACCACAGGCTGCACAGATTAATACTCTCCTTTCTTTTCTTTCTCTTGCAATTGCAGACAAAGTTTACAGACAAACAATGGACATTGTATTCAGCTCAGCAGCACAAAGGTAATTGTATCAATAAGTTCCAAAGATTTGAAGGTTCTTTCAGTGGGTGATTTGCAGTGCTAAGCATTATGGCTCCGAAGAGATACACAGAGTGAAATTTGGTACATATGAGGTGGCAAGCCAGTCAGCTATATTATTTGCGCCAAATTGGGTGGAGCTGTCCTCACTGAGCCTTCTTTTAACCTGCTAGACTAAGCATTTCCTTTTTCCTCTTCATTTTCAAACCCAGCCTTATTACTTCTCTTTCTCTTTTTCTCCTTTATCACTCCCTTGGCTGTGCTGCTACACTTGACTGTTCTTTTAAAATTCTGCAACTGCACAGATTTAAGATAAGAACAGTGAGACAAGAATGGGCTGTTTATGTCTATATTGGAACTGGTGAGAAGTTTTACAAATTTCTGTTTGTTTTTCTTCGTAAAGAAAAAAATAAATAGCACCTGAATGTTTCTGGCATTAAGACATAGAATATCTTGCATTCTGCAGTCCCTGCTACTTTCTGGAGGGAAACCAGTCAAACTTATACTGGCTTGGGGAAAGTAGATACTGGAAAAGTTTCTGCTGAATGGAAAGTCATGCATTTATACCTAACAATAATAATAATAAATTACTACTTTATGTCACTGATTAAATAGCCAGAGTGTTCAGTTGCTTGTTTAGAATATTTTAGAGAGAATAGAGGGAAAACGCTAGAACCTTGTAAGTATGTAGCTGGTGGGTTTGCATTCTTTTAACCTCGTACTGCATGGAAAGCAAAATGGGGGAAGAAAACCCCTCTGCAATTAGAGGCTTGGTTCCCACGGCATTTGTGAGCTCCATTCTGGGCTCTGTGCTATGATCTATATGCACCTCTGTTCATTTTTTGAAAGGTCAGGCATGCTATGAAAACTAAACACCCAAAGTGCACATGCCACTCCACTCGTGCACGTGACTGCTTATGAATCTGAAAGGCGGATGCAAAAAGGGTTTGCAGGATTTGCATGTTCACACAGAGTTGGGCCACACGTGAAGGAGAAGCAGTCAAAATAAAAAATTGCCTCTGCTCCTGCCTCTGTGTACAATTTATAGGGCACATGAAAATTAAGCACTGGAAACATGACAAACAAACTCCCTGCCTTGACCAGGCCCTAATAGAAAGAATTTTGTGCAATAGTGTCTCTTTTACTTTGTTCTACAGCAAAGGCACTGCTTGTTAACTGATGGTTAAAAGAAAAAGTGAGTAAAAATTTATATCAGGCAAACTCTAAGTAAGGAATTTAGAGAATTAGAGGTGTTAAAAAAGCACAGCCCTAAAATGAAACTTCATGACAAAACCAGCCAGATGTTAATGCTCATTTCAAGCTTTGTACTACAGAATTAAAAAAACCCAGGAAAATCCAAAAACAGCCACTGAGATGCCAGTGCTTGTAGTTATTTCTATTCAAAAGAGCTTTTAAAACTGAGTTTGCAATTTTTTTGGCATTAAAAGATTGAATTGTGTCCAATTTTTACTTTAAATGCTATGTATATTACAAAAACAGCAACATTCCTCTATCCTGTCTAGTATGGGAAATCTTTGACACCCATGAAAAACCTAGGAGCAGCTACATCCAGGTATTCCTCTTCCAGAAGTCTGAAATCTCTCCAAGTGCCTTACCTTAGTCTTCCTCATACTCCTGGGCCTTTATTTAGGTCAGAGGAAAATATTGTCTTAAAGAAAACGGTTTGAATAGATTCTGTTAAATTGGAATAATTCCTACCACAAGGTAAGAACTTGTAATTTTTCTTATAATTGCTTAGTTTTTCTTGAATGTTTGGCTTTTGCAAATGGCTCTGGTTCTTCAACTCTTAAGAACCAATGCCTTGAATTCATTTTCTGGGAACCCTCTCCAGAGTCTGTGAAAGATGGGGAATCTGAAGGACTAATAGCCCAGCATTTGATCTGCAGCAGGCACTGTTTGTCAAAGACAGCACTGCAGAAACTTGTCCCACAACTCACCGGCTGTGTGGTGTTGGTTGGCACCAGCAGCAGGAGAGGGGTGGCAAATACACCCCAGCACATTTACGTGCATTTATGCTAGTGCGTGTGTTCGTGTGTGTGGATGGATTTATCATGAAGTTCTGGTAGAAGCTGAAGTGTGATTTCACTTTGACTATTTGCAATGTTGATTTTTGCAGTGTTGGTTCTCTGTACTAAGCAACATGAAAAACTTAAGCTACAGAGGTTTATTTAGCAAGACGGCGAGACTGAAAGTGAACAAGGAGCTTCACGATTTTGACATATAATTCTTCAGATATGATCAAAGAACTCGATTTACTGGAAGTTCTACTAAGTGTCAGGCAAAACAATTTAAAGAATTGGAGCTGTCGACAGGATGACACTTTCATTTTGAGGCAACTTTCAAGGTTTTGAAACTTGTTCTTTTTCCGCTTAGGAAAAAGTGTTGGAACATATATTTTCCTAATGAACCAGATGGAGTTTGGTTTCATGTCAAAAGGAACTTAGGCACCCATCACTCTCTTTCAAAAGAAAAAAAGAAAAGAGATTAATTGAAAAATAAAATTTATTCTGAAGAAAACTTTATTGCAACCAATGCACTTCCATGTGTTTCTCCTGTTTTAACAAAATTGCATAGCAGGGTACAATTTAACTTAATATGTATATTCTGACCAGCAACATTTAAGAGTTCTGCTCTCAGGAATACTAAAAAAATCTTCATTTGTTTTAGGAACAGCATTACAGGGAATGATTAGACCACCATCTGAGGAAAGAAGTTATGCAGCTGAAGTGAATGCAATGTTTTAATGTCTCAGATTAGTTGGCATCCCTTGGGGAGACTGTGTTCTGCAAATACAGAGTCACAATTCTTGTCACAAGTGTGTGCTGAAGCTTGTAATAGGTTTCTTCTGAACCTTTCACACTTCTGCTTTCCACAGAAGGTTCATTTACCTTTTCAAAGCAGAACAGAGCTGTTTTTAGATTGTCTTGATTCCAATAGATGCCGAAGTCCCTTGAGTCTAAATTGGGAGGCCTTCGTCTAAGCAAATTTTTATCTGACTGGTTAGCAGAGAAAAGAAGAAAATGGCACCAACTCTAAAAAGCTTAATGCCCTGTGTGTTGTAGTTCATTAAATGATCCTTTAAAGGAATTTTTGCACTGCTTGTCTTTCTCATGTCCATTTCCTTAGTTAAAATTTTGAATGCTCTAAGTCGTTGACTGAAATCCAGACACTTTTTTAGCTTGGCAGTTAGTGACTTCTTCTGCCTGCTTCGTGAATAATTGGGTATTATATTGTTATTTAATTATTTTATTCACAGAAGTAGGCAAGGTTTGCCATAACCACGCCAACTGCCCCTTTGTAGCTGTCTCTCCCAAAGTATAACTACATTTGTCCATAGCTTACTTCCCCAGTTTCTAAGATTACAGCTGCAATCCTGGCCTGTCCTGTGACATCCCACGCAAGTCTGGGTTTTTCCCTGTGTCTGTATCCGATCCCCACATCCTCAAATGCCATTCAGCACTGCCTCAATCAAGTGCTGGGCTCCCAGTGTGACATACCTGGTTTACAATTCCATGTGTGTGGCGGAACACCCATTACCTTAGTTTACCACAATGTTTCTTCCCTCAGCCAATACATATGGAGTTCATTTGTGATCAAATGGATACTTAAGAGGGCTGTTGAAATATTGGAAAAAATTCTAGAATACTGCACCAGAATGCAATTCAAGATAGTGATTTCAAATACCAAATGTGTTAGGGCTGTAAGGCACATGTGTTTTATGACTGTTTCCAGTCAGACTTGAATTTAGGACTCGGTTACAGTATGGGATTCCTGGGGAGGTGGAGCAGCTCCTAACCCTGGGAGCTGTAGAGAAAACAGCAACAAGGACTTGCAAAGGTGAGGGTGAATCTATGTAAACATTTTAAGAATGGTCCCTGTGTCCTGTTCAGCCCTGCCTGAAGTTATAACCTCATTGCCATGGGCAGGGACACCTTCCACTAGACCAGGTTGCTCCAAGCCCCACCAAACTTGGTTTTGAGCACTCCCAAGGATGGGGCAGCCACAGCTTCTCTGGGCAGCCTGTGCCAGTTCTTCACCACCCTCACAGGGAAGAATCCCTTCTGCGGCTCCAAAACAGACCAGCAGCATGAGTGGCTGCGTTTTAAAAGCTGTGGGGGGATGCAAGATCAAATTATACTTAATTTATTGAGCCTCTGTTGCATAACAAGTGAGCTTCCAGGAACATGAGCTGCCCCAAAGTCAGATTTTGTGGTAAAGCGACAGAGCTGCTGTCTCATCTGCAGGGCTCAGTCCCACAGCTGGGTCAGGAGGGGCCTGGGAGCCCCGGGGAGACAAGGTGATTCTGGGCCACATAAGGTGTAGGGAGCCTTGAAACCAGGGGCTGTCACCTGAGTGGTGAGCACCTGAGTTAAAGCCTTCTGCCTCCCTGGTGCAGAGGAGGAGAAACAGGAACGTGCAACACTGAGCTCTAACCAGCAGACTGTGAGGAGCAGCAGCCTGGGCTTCTTGTGTATGTTCTGTTGAAGCTGTTTCACTTTGTATGAATAATTAAATACTCATTGGGTTGGGGAGAGACAGAGAAGTGCCTCTCTACCTCACCAGTTCATTGCATGAGGCAGCAAGTAAAATCTTGTGGTTTCTATTCGAAAACTGTTACTGAAATAATTTCTGCAGTGTTCGTTTGTTGAGAAACTTGTTACGCTCCCTGAAGTTTAAATATCTTTTGTAGGTGTGGGTTTCTAATTTTTTTTTTTTTTGATTCCCAAATGTTGGCATTTAGAGAAAAAACATCCACAGAAAGTTTGGATGTTGGCAAAGAAAGGGAGGATTATGCCTATTTTATAATTTTACAAAAAAAAAATCAAATGAGGAAGAAATTGAATACAAAATAAAACAAAAACAGAAACAGATACAAACCACAACTTTGGGAATTTTTTCCCTCCCAGAAATATGCAGTTTAAGAGAGGTGAGCTTATCATTTATATGCATGGATAGATGGTATAGGGATATTTTTACAACTTTTTTTCCTGAGAAAATTTTGGAAATGAAAATCAAAGAAAAATATACAAGAATTCACCCTCAAAAAAAACAAAACAAAACAAAAACAAAACCAAACCAAGCCAAGAAAACAAACATAACCAAACACAAAGTCAAAAAAAAACCCCAAGTCAAAACAACAGTAAGCAAATAACAGAAACTTCCATTTGAAAACCATTGCACAGGCTAGTACAATTTAGAACCAAAATATAGTCATATATTCACAGAGACTTTTATAGTTTTATATTTTGCATTTTGCCACTGCCTTGAATCCTCTGAAGTAACTTGAGTAAATATATGTCTCATCTCAGCCAAGCTGTAAAGCTCACACTTAAGTCTCTTCTTCAGCAGTTATATCTGTAAGTGACTTAGAGCATTTTCTTAATCAGATGGAGTTAAAATGATTGAAATACACAAATAGATTTCAACACTTTCTTAACTAAATGTAGAAAAACAGGATGAAACAATCTGTTGCTAGCAGGATCTGACCTTTGCTGGGTTTTGATGCAAACTGAATTAGCAATCTTGATGGCATTCTCCACAAGATAATCTTGTTTGGAGTCCTCCTGTTTCACATTATCTCTGTTTTTCTTAGAGTCGGAATTTATTGCAATAGATTAGACCAGTGTAAAATCTGATGTGCATCTTATTGGCAGGAGCAGTGTGCAAGAGTCACTATCCATAAACTTCTGTAGAGTTGCCAGCCCTCAGTGCTTAGATAGAGGCAGCACGATAGAGAGCTTTACTCCAAAAGTGTGCAGTATTTCACTATTATAACTCCATCATGGTCAATTAGCCAGACATGTTCCTGACTTTTATCTTCAAAAATGATGCTTCTTGATTATTTATGTTTCCAAAAGCTATTATTGAGTAATTCAGTGTAGTGAAGGACTTCAATATGGTCTACCATTGTGACTGTAAATCCAGGTGTTAATACTCCCAGGTGGCTCATCATCTCACTGCAGATACCTAATAAAGTTGCCATTAGCTGGCAGTATACACTGAAAAAAAAAAAAAAAGCTATACAGCTAGCTGATCTTCTCATTAAAGAAAGGGCTACTAAGAAATGCCAGGAAATTACCTGAGTTGTCCGAGTCTTTAAAGAGAGAAAGGGAAAAACTAAAGTATGCTTATTTTCACAGATTGCTTCCAGGAGTGAGCTGGAAGCCATAACCATCAACAGCTGGAGGACAGAGAACCGATGGCTTGTAGAATAAAAGCAGACCACAGCTACTGTAGTCAGCCTGGGGTGGAAGTTAGGTATTCGTTTTGCAATCTTGCTTCTGAGAGTATCTTTAAAAATCATCTGATTCTGATAAATTCAATGTAATTTGACTTATCTCATCTCCTGAAAAGATAGAGACCTGAAACACTCACCATCTTTGACTGAGAGAGGAAATTTGGGGAAAATGGATAAAATATTACTAAGGAAACTGTTGATGACTTTTTTGCTTGCTAGTTAAAAAAAAAATATATTAGATTTAATATCGTTATAGTGATAACATCTTAGGATGTAATAATCTTGTTCATATGAGGTACAGGATAGATCTGGTCCAACTGAGGAGAAAATATCCACAAAAGTTTTTCTCCACTGGAATGTGCTCACATGCAGGAAATTTTTCTGAAGAGAAATGTAAATTTTTAGGGTTTTTCATTCTTTTTCAAAGCAGCCAGCACATAAATTGTCTCAACCTTGTGTTGTGCTGACTTTCAATGATAGTGACGTCCAGGAAAACTCAAGATGCTTCCAAATTCTTGGGTTGTGTGTTGTCTGTCCTGTGTACCCCCCGGAAGAGCTCTAGCTATTCAGGTTTTTTGCCAAATCACTATATTTTCCCAGTAAAAATAACTTGGTCATGAAACTCAGGGGGCAACTGGGGTGCACACCAAACAGATGAAAATCTGGATGAGTACTGAGTTGCAAGTCAAAAGCTACTGGCAAACGTGTATCTTTTAGAGAATTACCTCCTAATCTGTCCCAGTTTTATTTGAGTTCACAAGGGCTGTGTGAGCCATGAGATTGTCAGCATACACACAACATAATCACATTTCTGGGTTTGTTTGCTGGTGTTTTTTTGTTTTTTTTTTTTTTTTGCCTCTTTGTTTTTTTCTGTACTCTTTTCCATTACCTGCCATGAGCAGGTATGCAAAGTTGAGCCCTCACAAGTGATGAAATGACAGAATTACAGTTATTATGCCATCCAAGTGAGCTGTCAGTTGCTATCATATGTATGAAGATAGACTCCTGAACACACTAATTTGACCGAAAACTCTTGTTTTCAGTGTTCATAGTCTCCTTCACTGCATAAAATAGATGGTGCTCTGGAGGCTGACTATGTCTTAATGGTGGGGATGTCCATGAGCATAAACACATCCTCTCAAAAAAAAGAAAGAAAAATTCTACATCTTCCAGGGTCAAGGCATGTGAAACCTGGCACAGAGAAATGTCTTGTTTGTGTGGTTTGTGTAAGGATCGATAGCAGTAAAGGGACAATTGCAGAGTTCATGCATCCAAAAATTTTCTCTCCCTATCATTGTCAAAGCAGCACAAAGCAAGCAGGCAGATAATCCTCAGTGATCAAGTGCAGTGAAATTAAATATTAGTAACAAAGATTTTAATATGCCTCTACCTGCCTGTAGCTTTTGACAGAGTAGTCAACAAGAACAGCAGCAGAAATAACTGGAGGTTTTGGAATATTCTTCTTAAAAACACTAGAAGTAAAGACTGAAATACAAATGTAAAGGAATAAGCATCCGAGGTAAACTTTTCCCTGTATTAAAAACTCCTGGGCTCCAAACCTGTTTATTCCAGATGCACAGCTGGTAGCCATTGCAACAACTGTAATTCTGTAATATTCTCCCATGTAGGCTGTTGCATCTTGTCTGTTCTGCGTCCCCTGTTGTGTCTTAGCCTCTTTTTACTGTTTCACTGTTTATCCTAAGGAAAAGTAAACAGAGAAAATACATTATTTTCTGGGTATTTGTGCAGGTTGCAGTAACAGATATGCACTGTAGACATAGACATTTGGGACTGTAAGGATAGCTAATGTAATATATTAGGACTAAATTTTATGATGCAATAAATTTTGGGGTTTTTTAATGAGTCCTCCATAAATTATTACAATTATTTTATAAATATTGATTTAAAAACTCAATGTTTGAATATCATATACATATAAATAAAGATATACACATACAGAGTTGGTGTTTTGAGGGAAGGACAGACCTCATATAAGAAGCATAGATTATAAAGGTCATGTTTATATCTCTGTGCTTAATCATAAAAACAGAAGGAACAAATTGTGTCTTTCTTGGCAAAACCATTGATGTCGTACTCGAGGCAATGTATATAAAATCTCAGAAACCCCCCAAACATTATGATATAAAAGAATAAACATAAAATCTGAAGAATTCTTCATTTTTGCAAAAGTTATTACAGGTCATTTGGGTTTTCAAAATGACAAACTGTTGCTTTGAAACATTTTGGTATAAGAATATGTTAGAGCTCATCAGAAAAAAAGAAAAATCTCCATCTCAATATTTTGATGTACCAATCTTTGACATTTACTTTTATTCCAAAGTGGGACAAAGCTGAAATCACTGAAAAATTAGGGGAAGAAAATGGTTTGGAGTTCTTTTGGGTTTGGTTTTAGAAACCAATTTAGAGTGGCACCCCCAGAAAGAAATTTCTATATTTGCATAAGAAGCAAATCCGGCAAGTAAAACCATTTCGACATTTCAGCATGTCCAACTTTGATGTGCCAAATTGCAGTTTATTTTGAAATAACTGTCCATTTTACGTGCAATTTGAAGTCAAGTTAACACTTTCAAATGAAATATTTTATTGTGGCTCTCAACATGTGGTGCTTTTTTGGTTTGTAATGACATCTGGGAAAAACAAAAGAAAAATTGTCAAAATCACAACACATTTGACTAAAATATATTTTCTAGTTGCAAATTATTTCTTTTGAAAGGGGATTGTTCCTACTTTTATGATTATGGGGTCTGCTTTTTGGGCTGTATTTTCATGCCAGCATACCCGCAGAGGGAAAATGTAGTTTTTTATGTAATCCAGCATAAACTTCAGGAAGAAAAGTAGCTCTCCCTGCACTTCTCACAGCTCTTACCTGGGGGTTATGAAAAGGTAGTGAGAGTCCTCTTTGGGCTGACAGATCTATCGTCTTTGTCATCCTCCCTCCTCCCAGCTACAGAATACAAGTTGGAAGTAGAGATCAGTTTGAACTGGGAAACACTAGGTGAGGTTTGCAGAGGAGAAAAGATCAGAGGATGACGCCATCGTTTAAAGTTAAAAATAGCTGTGTGTAGCAAAGAGGTAAAGAGGCAGTGACTGGCTCAGGAGCTCCCAGTTTTGGGTCCTGAATGGAATTGGACAGAGTTAAAACTTAAACCCGTTTCACACACATGGTCTTTGCAGAGCACAAGATGTATCTTATTACCTGTGTCTGTGGAAACTTCAGAGTTTGCTAAGAATCCTTTAAAAGTGTTTCAGAAACTTTTATGTATGACATATATGTGACAAATAAACGACACTAAATGTCATTTTTAACCAGGATATCTTGTATTTGTAAATACCTTCACCCACACAGGTCAGAGGCATTTGGAGAGCTACTACTTTGAGGAAAGAAACTTTGCAAGTAGAACACAAAAAAAGGCTGGGCTGACAAAAGCTGCAGAAGCTTTGACATGTGATAAGTGCAAAATCCTGGTGGCTCGGACAGAAACAGCAGCAGAACAGGCTGGGGTCTGCCTTGCTTAGATGTGTCTTTTCTGGAGGGACCTTTGGGCCCTGAGGGAGATTAAATTTATCATAATCAGCAGAATGCTCTTGTAACTACAAAGACAAGCTGTTTCCTGAGATCCATGAGCAGGAACATTTCCAGCAGATGAAGGGATGTGATTATTCCACTCTGGCCAGAACTTGTTTGGATACACCTGGAACAGTGTGTTCAGTTTTCATTTGCTCCATGGCGTAATTTTTGCTTTGAAAAAGTAGAGTCTAGAGTAGGACCACCAAGCAGGGGTGGTCTTAAAGGACTGCAGAACCTGATTTATGGAGGGAGGTAGATAACCTTTTTGCTGTGAGAACCGTAAAATGCTGGAATAAGTTTCACAGAGAAGTAGTGGAATCGACCTCACTGGAAATTCAGTTTGACAGCACCTTTGATCAAAGGCCCTTCCTTTAAGAGAAGACGGAACAGCTCTCTAGAGATACAGCCTGGATTTTCCCATTATTCTATCCATAATTCTAGATGTAGTTGTTTATTATTTTTTCAGTCCTTCGGGGAAAGAGTGGCTTCCATTGCTTTTATGAGTGCTTCAACAATGTTAGGTTGCCAAGTCTTAGGGGTTTTTTTCAGTTTTGCTTAGAGATTTTTAACTTTCTATTTAAGTGTATTTACTCTTGAATCCTTACATAACTTTTCCTGTTTTAACACCCTCTGACTCTGTTAACCTGTCTTATCTTTTGTGCCCTTTGTTCACTTACTGTCTCATGCTTTCAGTCAAAATTTGTATAAAAGTGAACTAACATCATACATGTACCTGAAGGTAGGACTTGGATATCATATACGTGAGCCCTTGAGCTGAGATTCACCCACTTGATTTATACTGGTCTTGATTTGTAGTTTAGATACACAGGAATTCACATACACGTGAATGTAGTTTTCTGAGATTTTAAGGTGCATTTTTTGAAATATATGTGAGTGGAAAATTGTATTTCTATAAGTTAGTCACAACATTGGAAAGACATCTGCTGCTCTGTACATGAGTCAGTGTGAGTCAAAAAGCGTTTATGAACTCTCGTGGCATTCTGGAGGGAATATCTTGAAGTTTTTTTTACCAGCTACCCTTGGAATGTCACTTTTATTTCATAAGATCATCTTAGTCACAGCAGCAGGTTCCAGAACACTGGCGGGCCTTAATCAACATTCAAAATCCACTTGGCTATTCAGAAAACAGTGAAAAACGGTCTCTGGCAGAAAGAGCACATCATTATAGATTCTTATACTGCACACAGTGGAGTCAGAGGAAAGACTGGAGTGCTTCAAGTCTGTTGGCAAAGCCAGCGAGAGTCCTATAAAAGAGGAAAGAAAGAATGATAGAAGGTATTCACAAAACGATTCTGTTTGGTAGAATAAGGAATTATATGACTGCCTGCTCACACAAAACCACCACAAAACAGAGTAAGTCTCCTGGTCTCTCCTACAGTGTCGAGGATTTTTAGAAGTGTAAATGGCGGTAGAATATGCTTCTGTTTATTCATATGATCTGCTGAAGTCAATAGGACTGTATTAATATATATTACTTCTGGATATAATTCTGAAAAATGTACATTTTTCTCTGAATTGAAGGCATGATTATCTACACAGTGCATTAGCAGGCTTAGTACCCAGAGAATTCACACTGGAGTGATGTGATATTGCTAAGAAAAATTAATCTTGGTCTTCATATCCTCGACAAATACATAGGTATAGAAAATTTTCCTGTAATTATTGCAAGGTATCAGGTTTTTGGCATGGTTTTTGTCAATTAGATTAATTACAGCACCATGGTTTATGATGCTTAAACATTTTCAATATCACAATTCCAGATACGAAATTTAAGAAAAAGTTGTGTTATTCTATATCTGCCTTTTAACTTTATTCATTAATTTACTCCAGATTCAAAGTAAAAAAAAAAAAAAAAAGCAAAAGAGACTAGAAATAACAATATTAATTTCTTTTTTATAAAATGGAAATTCATATACAAGACTTTAAAAAAAAAGATCTCAATCCCGTTATCCCTTAACTTGTTCTCACAGCATGATCCATTACCCCTTATGGACAGTGAACTATATGCACCAGTGTATTTATTAATGTATTGTAATAGATCACCAGTCTATATTTCTTTACTGCATCCTTGGTAACATATTCAGAACATTATTTAAAGCTCATTATTCACTGAAATAACACATGCAATAGCACAAGTTGGTTAGCTGTGATATTTTATTAGAGTGAGCATTTCGGGATTTTATTCTCAGTCCCTCATCAACATAAAACATAGTAAAGAGTTCATAAATCTAATTAAGAACATTAGAATAAGGAAAAATCACTGAATATTTAGTTAAGATATGCATGCCTCATGTACAAGCAAGCCATTAGAGGCAGTCATAAATGCCAATTGAAAAGCACTCAATAACAGCTAGTTGGTGGGAGTACAACAAGACAGATGTAGAGAGCATGGAAGTCTGCAAAGGTGGAATTGTTTTGTTTATCTGGTTGTTTATCTGGCTTTATTTTTTATTTTCCCTCCCCTTCTCCCTTGAAGAAATTTTACTGGGATGCTGTTCTGGTTTGGGCTGCCATTCACTTAGGAACATAATCCTGTCGTAAACGTTGTATCCAGGGGGATATCAATTTAATCTGGACCCCCACCTGCCCTTGAAAATAACTGGTAGTAGTGCCTTTATTTTCCTTTTCCTTTTTTTCCTTTTCCTTGTCCTTTTCTTTTTCCTTTTCCTTTTCCCATTTTCCTTTTCCTTTTTCTACTTTAGAGATTTTTGAAAGATATTCAAGTTGTAAAAGATCTTTTTTTTTAAACAAAAAACAAATACGACTTACATTCCTTCAAGTTTCTTGGTTGCTTAGAAGCCACTTCAACCCAAATTCAGCAATCAGGATCCTGCACGTGTGATAAAGCCCCTAAAAGGTAAAAGTTTATGTTAAGTGGGTCTATGGAAAGCTTTGCTTAAGTGAGATGGGAAGAAATACCGTAAAGTACATGTTAGTTACAAAGCACAATGCTTTCCTGAAAACAAGAGAAAAAGAAGACAAAATTCACCCCAAATTACTTAGCAACCTATCGATTTAGATTTCTTTGGTAAAGATCTAAATACTCACTCTGCTTTTCCTCCACTATGTACTTCTCAAATCAGATTCATGCTCAAGTCTTGATGCCCGAAATAAAGAGTCAAGGAGCAAAAGAGAAACACAGATTATTTGTATGAGTTAGTGGTGAGGGCCGACAATTGGATGGTAAGAGATTAAGGTCTGTTGTTTTTAGAAGTTTCTTTCAGTCATTGTTTCTCATACAGCATGTCAAATTCCTCCACTGATTTATTCTGATCTAAAGACACAGATGCAGTTCTTGTCTGACACTTTTTCTGAGGAGAGAACCCACATCACTGGGCTCCCTATTATGAGAGATTAAGAAGTTCCTTGTGTGAGGGTCATGACTAAGAGGGCAGCACTTTGCAGCTTGTTGAGCAATGAAGAGAGAGGTATGCTGTGAGGACCTTGTTCAGGACCAGCGGGAGAAATCTGATTGTCATGGGATACAGGTAGCTTTTGAGTCAGTAATTCTGAGTATTTTTGCAGCAAATAGCTGATGAGGCAAATAACAAGCTGGCAAATTCCAAATTATGGTTAGCCCACTCCTACATATGAAGATGTAGGGCATGTAGATTCAGATTTTTGAGATTTACTCATTTGCTTCCTGTTCTTTGCAAGGCAGTTTCAAAGGAGTGTGGTTAGGCATACTTCTGTGAAAGTTTGGATGGCAAAACAGATATGGAGTCCCTGCACTTAAGGATAAGGCTTTTCCAAACCTGAGACCTGGAATAAAATCTGTTCCTAAACACATCTGATTCCAAATGACTTGTTCACATTCAGAGCACCTGTTAACAACCTTCTGCAACATAACACTAAATAAATGTCATTTCAGTGCAGTCATCAGTTCTGTTGGCACTAAGATTCTTTCTTATTCAAGATCTCAGCTGTTTGATTGAATGTATATATCAGGCCTGGCACACATGAGCTAATGCAGTGCAGAACAGGAAAACAGTATTAAGAGAGATTTACTTTTAATCCTTTGCAACCAGTGTGTGTGTATGTGTTGGTGGTTTATTTTATAAGGATTTGGAGTTTGGGGTTTTGGACATTTATTTTTGATAGCTCATAGTTCATGAAAAAAACAAGACTGAAGTATCTTCTGCAACTGACCCAATCACAAATGCAATCATTCCATTATATATATATATTTTTTTTTTTTAATTATTACTGCACCTTATTTAACAACTAAAATGTCTCTTCAGACTGCTTCACTTCAGTCCAAGTGATCTCAGGCTCCTCTGCTTTCTATACTCTTATTGAGTTGAAAAATAACAAACAAGTGTAAATGACGTTTACAGCTCTTAATTGGTGTCATTAGCAGTTATTATTCAGCAGGACAAGCAGTGGCCTTTTATTGAGAATTCAGTGATGCACATCTGCTTTGAACTCATCAGACTTAAAGACAAGTAATAAAACAGCTGAGTGAATGACTTAGGGCCATATCCATCATTAAAGAGCTTGCAGAAGATCTATTCATTTTTTGCTTAAAAAAATGACTTTTGGGACCATGATCATAGAAGGGTTAATACTTCTTTAATAGAAGTAGATCTTGAAATAATGTTAATATATTAAATCATTAATAATAACCTAATTTTTTATTGTTTTTATTGTCAGTGGTAATTGCTATAAACTAAACCTTGAGGCAAATCAGGGGGGATTAGATTTGCAATTGTATGTAAGTGCTATGGGGTTGTTGACACACATAGGAGGTAAGACTAAAGAGCTGTTTCATCCATTGAGTAAGTACTGCAGAGCAATAAAATTGATATTTGGGATACCCCAAGCCCAAAATTTCAGTCTTCAGAGCACTTTATTTAGACACTCACACTGTGGCACCAAGACGTGTGTAACCAACCAGCAGTTTAGTAGCTTGGTTAGTGAGATCCATTGAGCTCCAATGGGATTCCTAACATGGGGAAGGTTCAGTCTCTTTTTTTTTTTTTTTTTAATGGAGGAGTCATGTAGCTTTTCTCTGCAGTTTATGAGAGATACAGCAGTGGGGCAGCTGATACAACGCATCTTTGGAAGCTTTCTTAGGCTTCTCTAGGTAACCTGGTGGAACTACTGTGGAGAGATTTAGGGAACTAGCCCAGTCTTGGTCAGCTAAGGGGTCATTCATAGTCATTCATGTGCCCAGGTTTGTAAACTTAAAAATAGCTTAGTCATTCTGTAAAGACACTCAAGAGACTTTTTCATCTCGTGCTAAGCAAAAAGACAGGTCCGATGGAATGTAGTCCCAAATTGCTTTTAAGTGTAAAAGCATAGGTGTCCTTCTGAGATTTGATCATCCTCTAATGTCTATAATTAGATTCTTTTCTAACAGAAAGCTCAAGAATTAGCTGCAGTTATAATAGAGATTTCTCTCAAACCAGATCAAAATACGTTTCCCACAGCTCTGAAATCTGTGTCTCATTTCACCTGTGCATTTTCTACTGTAGCTTCTCAGCTTTATGCACTGTTTTCTCAGTGCCTGATTTTTCCTGTGCCCTAGATACATTACCCAAACACCTAATTCTTCATGTTATTAAGTGACAACCTCTAAAACTTTTATGGAGCTGATCCATATCCTGGTAGAGGGGTTCAGATAAATAGGGTGTGGAGAAAAAAAACACTCAGAACTGGTGCATTCCTTTAAAAACAAGAGAAGTGAGTGAAATTTTGTTCAATCTGCGTAACACAATGGTCCAGTGTAACTATAGCCAGATATGAATAAAAATGAACTGACAAAGACCCCCCAAAACCCCTGCCAGAAATCTTGAGAAAAGTCGTCTCATCTCTTTGGAGCTATACAATGTAGCAGATAAATTACTGCCTAATCGTTCATTACTGTGTTAACTGTCAGGGTGAGAACCATTGTTCCATACGAAAAATCCATGTTGAGAATCCAGCTCAAAAAAAATCTCTGAGAGTTCTTTAATGAAAAGGAAACATTTGTTAAGCAGAAATGCTGTGTAACTCACATATTACTTGCCAAGAAAAACCCCGCTCTGGTGCAGCTAATTTGTAGTGATGTCAGGCTGGGATTTTCAAAGGTGCCTAAAGAAGTTAAATGACTGGCTCCTATTGACTTTGCAGCTACAATCCTGATCAGACCTTTTATACTGCTTTCACTTTAATGAAGGGAAGAAGTGAAGGAAAGGGTTGGCTAATAGAGGGAGTAGGAGATTTACTTTTCTTGGAGCTCCACACAAAGATTTTGCTCAGTGGATCAGCAAATGCATTATTATTAATAGCAATAATAATGATACCTACTTATTCACTCTATAGGAGCACACTCAAAATATCTCGTAGAAAATCATGGTTATCTTTATTTTGTAGGTGAAAAAATGCAATCTGGGTCAACAAAGCTCAGCTACTTCTCTGCAGTTGCCCCCCTGTGCACATACCAGCAACACTTACAATGCAGAATTGCAGCTCCAGGACTCAGCTGTAGGTAACTTCTTCAGGCATTGATGCCCTTGGTCAAGGTTACTCAAAGATATACGACACATTCATAATGAAATGATGGATTTGACTGGGTCCCAAACCAGAATCCCACTAGCTTTTTTCTTTGGGGAGCCTGATGATAAAACAAGACCATCCTTGCACTTGGCACCAGGCTACCACATGGCTCATACTCAGTGAAGCACCATATTGATCTATTTTTAACCTCATAAATAAGAGATGTTAGAATTCACAGTTATTCTTTGAAGGATGATGAATTTATGACAAAACTATATGAAAAAAAAAGGAGAAAAAATTGAATTTTATATTGTTTCAAACTTTAGCTTGAACCCATTAGAAAACAAAAAAACAATGTTCTTGTGATCACTTCACGAAACAATTCCAATTCTGAATGAGTATGAACTACTATTTTTGGGAGGAAAAAATCAAAGACACTATTTCTAAGTTATTTGGCTGAAAATGGGTCCTGTTTTGAGACCATGACAAAACCAGCGTTTGCAGATCTTTTTGAAACTGAAATCCTTTTCTCTGAAGACTTGAAAGAACACAGGTCTACTCTGGAGAATGTGTTTTTGTAACATTATTATTCCTTTATTTCTACTGATTTTAATGAAGGAATCAAACAAAGTTTTGTAGTTTGTTTTTTATTCATCTCTCCTTGGCATTATATCAGCAACAAGTTGAAGTTGACTTGTCCTAGAGAGTAGTTAGTGAAGAAGAGCAGGTATATCTGGAGAGGAGCTCAATTTTTATCTGGGCTACTCATACAGCTTAGAGAATTGATTTTTTTTTATCTTTCTCTTTAGTGGATGTAGGAATTTAATGCAATGTAATCATCTCAATAAACTGTAAAATGTTTCTCTTTCTTATACAGAAATTTTTCATTTAGCAATTTGAATAAGTTTTTGCTTAAATAGTATTTTTTTGTACTAAAGAATCAGTATGACTCTTAAGAAAATGTTGACATTCAATTTTTCAAAACTTGCTGTTGCTCTTGCATTTACCTAAACATGTTCTTTCTTTTCTGCAGTTAAGTTTCTTTATGCTTTTTGAGGATGTAATTCTTTTTTCTCTTTAAATGTCCAGTGTTTTATAAACACACACACATAAACACAAAGCTTACTTACAATAACAGTGATGATCATACACATATGGAAACCATTAAAAAATTAATCTTTTATGTTCTTGAGAAGCAGTTTATTTTCCTTGTTGATTCAGGCTCAAACAGCTTCCAACAAGGTATTTCATCCTCAGATGCTCCGCTCTCAACCACTACAGACAACAGCATGATCCTGCTCATCCCTTGTCTATAATTCCACTTTCTGTCAGAAACATCTGGATGAAGGAACCACAACAGACCATGCAGAAAATCCTTGTCCCAAGGCAGGATCAACAAAACATATATAACAAAACATATAATCCAAGAAAGCATGATTAAGCTAAATTTCCTTCTTGCTATTAGTATGTCTCCACATGGATTTATTGATGTGTAAATGAGGACCATATACCTACCATATACCTATTCTCCTCATAGTCTCCTCATAGCCGCCAGTAGTGTATAACACTTTTCTTGACCAGTCTTTTTGGTTTTGTTTTGAATTTTT